>MJUU01071457.1:9927-28307 GCA_002080025.1 Modiolus philippinarum
CGGAATGACGGAAAGGCGAATTCTAGTCCCCCGCTTTCGCTAAAGGCGGGGGACAAAAATGCTAAATCAACTGGTACAATTTACAAGTAGTTTACATTAATTATATACACATAGAATAAATATTGTCTTCCGCCGAGCTGTCCCTTATAAAAAGGACGCAAGAATGAATCAATTATATACACAGCATGGAATAAATATTGTCAACTGCGGAACTGTCCTTAATTAAAAGGACGCAAGAATAAATCCAATCGAAATGCATCAAATCGTAGCCCTTGTATTGCGATATGAATGGAATCATGAGGAAGGTTTGTCATTACACCCCTAGACATGACACCTTTGAATGTGTTTCAATTGGGTCCAAGTTTGGTTCTATTTTATGCAGTGGACAATCCAAGGAATATTGTGGGCATGTTTGGTTCCAATTGGCTCAGCAGTAGTTGAGAATAAGATCATTCAATGTGTATATCCATAGAGTCCAATGTAATACTACTATAAACCAGGAAATTTTCACACTGTCTTTTTTCACGGTTTTGTAAATGAACTTCATTTCCCACAGTCTTGTATTCGGGGATGCCGTTGGAGCGACTTAATCAAACTATTGCATTAAAATATTTGTGGCAGTTTTATTTTTGCACATCATCCCTTAGCATGGAGCGAAAATAAAACTGCCACGAAAATTTCCCTGTTTATAGTATTACTATGTTCACCGCTATACTCCATCTTGGATATTACCTGGACCTGAGAAACCTTTTTTTCTGCAGGGGATCATCTAAGACTATTGTGGCCAAGTTTGATTCCTTTTGGTTCAGTAGTGTCAAGAAGAGAAGATCTTTGAATAAATTTTCCCATAGGGTCCAACGTTAAAACCATGTTTCCTACTGGAGTCCATTTTGAGTATAGCAAAGACCTGAAAAACTTATTTTTTTGCAGAGAACCACCTTAACACTATTGAGGCAAAGTTAGGTTCAAATCTACTCAGCAGTTTCAGTGGAGAAGATCTTTGAATGTGTTTTCCAATAGTGTCCAATTTTGAAACTATTTTCACTGTTGGTGGAATTTTTCTATATAGCCTAAACATTAAAAGACATCCTTTGCCAGGGACCATCTAAGAACTGCTGCGGCCAAGTTTGGTTCCAATAGACCCAGTAGTTTCAGAGGAGAATATCTTTGAATGAAGTTGACATCAGCCGAAAAACTGACAAAAGGTGATGGGAAAAGCTCACTCTTGCTATAACTAAGTGAGCCAATTAGGTCAGGGTATGATTTTGTCATTTGTAACTTCTTGTGTATACAGATTTCACACATTAAAAAGTTAAAGAAATAATAAAATGAAAATTTTGAAGTATTAAAAAAATCTTTTCTTTCCCCTTTAGTCATATTTTACCTAAAGAATCACTAAGAAGCAAGGTGTAAATCTAATGTTGTTTTAATAGAAAACAGAAATCCTGCAAGGGAGATAATTTTATGAAAGAATTTCATAAAAATATCCTGCCGTGTGCGGTCCCGGCTTATGAATAGGCCCGCAGCATCCTCTGAGCTTGGAGTATGAGTCTTCCTAACAGAGGACCCCGAGGGAACCCCGGGATATAGAAATAGGACCTAGCATCTCTGGCTTGCAGGGTGTGACTCCTCCTAAACGGGGGCTGACCCCTAGGGTCTTGGGATATAGAAATAGGACCCATTCCATGGTTGTGTGGGATGAATACATACGGATGGGATGTAAACTCAGGTCCACGTGTTGGAAGAAATGTCACGCTTCCTGCACGTTAAAGAACCCTTGTAGCAAGCTCTTTTTTGAGTGGTCTGTAGGTGATCGGCTACAAGGCTAAATTTCACCCTTCTTTTCAGTGGCAGTCAGAATTTCCCGTCCCATGGCCCTTTCCATACCCCAAAGTGATTATTTATTAACAAACTTGTTCTCGTCTTGATATAGCTGAAATATTGCTGAGTAGACGTTAACAATATTCAATCAATCAATCATAAAAATATCTCTAAAGATTCATGTTTTCAAACAAGAAATTTTTTATCAAAATTCTCTAATAAGTAATTACTACAGTGCAGACACCTTCAAGCAAAGTAGCATACACCTGTACTATCTAATCCAAATTTCACAAAGTCTTTTGTGGGGATGTGGGTAAGATGACAAATAATGGGGCTCAATTTTAGCAATGCATTCAGCCTATATAATTCTCAGTGAACAGAAACTTTTGATAGCTACTGAAAAAGCAGAATGTAATTGATAGGTGTTAGAAATATTCCCCTGCAGTTTGCAACCATAAACTTAGAAACACTGTTGTCAGTAATGTGGAACATGAAGAGGGCATGCCACACCTTCTTCAAGTACTTCCTCAATCTGAAGAAGGCTAGGAACTACATCAATGGTTTCATAAAGCATTGTTCATTGTTGACAGTCTCATTGCAATGAATTTATGCAAACATATGCTTACGTTTCCTTTTTCGCATCACTTCATCCCAGTTAGATTAAATATTTGTATTTCGAGTTATTACTGAATTTCTGCCTAATTTGATGATTTTACTTACTTTCTGGAAAATCCTAACAATGACTCCTTTGATGCCGTATGGAACTCTTTCGTAGGTTTAAATAATGTTGGTGGTTTGTCCCGTAACGCTTCATGCATATAAGTCATTCTCTCTTGCATTAATTCACGTAATTTCTTCACCCAATTTTGTTTGGTTTCTAGATTGTGTGCCTGAAATAAAAATAAATAACATTTTTTTCTAAAGCCAATATTACGGGTCTCTACATTAAGGCTTGTCCGACTTTCCCTACCAGTCCAAATTTGAATCGGACAAGTGAAATTTCAAACTACTTGCCCGTAGGACTAGTGAAATATTTAAATAAAATTAAATTCTGCACTGTTTGGACAAGAAACAATTAAGTTTTTAGTTTTGACATGTGAATCTGAAGTTGACTTGTCCTATGGACAAATTCAAATAAAAGTTGATGTAGAGGCCTGATATACTGTGGAAGTACTTTTGTTCATGGACACTATTTCGTTGGCACTTAAATTCATGGTTTCAAATTCTATGCAATAAATCTCTAAGGAAAATGCATTTTGTTGGGAACTTAATTTCATGGTTTTAGCAACCACAAAATCCACAAAAATTGGAAAACCACAAATAATAGAAGTTTCCAGGAAATGCAAATGTTAAATTCATTGTCATATAATGTGCAGTTGTTCAGAAAAAGACGAAAATTTCAACCAAAATCTTTTAAACATAAATAGTAAGTCAATGTCTTTTTATAAATGCCAATGAAAGGTAAAGTTCATTGACTTGATTGTACAGTATTTTGTTATGATCAAAAGTTGTTGAGAATCTCAAAATAAGTAAATAATCATTTTGGGTTATCTCCCATGCATCAACAACTTGGGAATTAACAGGAAATGTGTTATAAAGGATAATAAAAGCCTAATTTTGTTCTCAAAATTACACAGTTAGTCATGTTTCAATGGTAATCCTTGAATGCAGTAAAGATATATGTCAGATTTGGGTAATTATTTAAAACGTAGGCAGGGATTTAACAACATTAAATGACTAAAACAGGTTTGACTGTATGGAAACTAAGTACGGATATCAAAGACAGATGTGTGAGTAGCTACACAACATACAAATGCTTTTATTTTTGCGATTCATTAAAAAGTTCTAATTTTATGTGGTAAATTGTAATAATCATAATTCAGAATTTGTTTTAAATGAAATATCGTAACGGCAAGAAATGATGAAAGATTAATCTAAGATGGGTGCACTCCCTGTCCATAAAGTAAACTTTATAATATATATGTAAAATAGCAGAAATATAAAGCCAAACCTTAAGAATAATTCTATAATCTGAGATTGGAGCTCTCCCTGTCCACAATGCAAACTTTGTTTCATCTCCTTCTATATGTTCTGTAATGTTTAAATCTGGAATCTGAAAATAAAAACATTCAGCAAATGATTTCACACAAGAGCTGTCGCCAAATGGCAGCCAGATATACCCCCGCTAATTGAACCCTGAATCAATTTGGTAAGTGCAAATTTAGGTGGGTTTGGACACAGTAGAAGTGTGGATACAATATGAGAATTGAAAACATAATGATATGTCCTCCTTAAATAACTTTTCTGCCAAAATCAGACAAAAATAAAATCCACCCTTTTTTGGCTCTGACATTTTTTTTTTAGAAAATCATAAGCTTTTCACAAGGATTACAATGAAAAACATGTTTTTCTTCAACACCTTTATTTCAAAATACCTACCAGGTACCCTTTGAATTATTTATTTTGAAAATTGTCTAAATCCAAAAAATCATTGCAGAAAGAATCAATGAAAATCTAAAAATTGAATTATCTCCCCTTCCTGGTTTTGGTTTTGGTTTGGTTTTGACAATAATTATATTCCTTCATGCACATCACCATATAGTGCCCTTCCCTTGTTTAAAGTTTCATTAAAATCCTTGAAGTGGTTTAAGAGGAGTTGCGCTTACAAGGTTATCTGTGGGAATGGAACCAATGAAAAGTCAAAGTTGAATTATCTCCCCTTCTTGGCTTTGGACAATAATTATATTCCTATATGCACACCTCCATATAGTGTCCTTCCTTTGTGTAAAATTTCATTGAAATCCTTCCAGTGGTTTAAGAGGAGTTGCGCTTACGAGGTTATCTGTACGGATGGAACCAATGAAAAGTCAAAGTTGAATTATCTCCCCTTCCTGGCTTCGGACAATAATTATATTCCTTTATGCACATCTCCATATAGTGTCCTTCCTTTGTGTAAAGTTTCGTTTAAACCAGNAACAGGTGCCGTTCTCGGCCCTTTCTGATCAGTTGTTTAGGATCCCAGACAAGGAACTGGTCTTGTAAAAACACCTCCCCTAGAGCCTCTAAGTTGTCCTCTAAACCTTCCAACATACTCAGATGCATGGCATCATTGGCTTTCTTAGGTACACTCATCATAACTTCTAATCCATCCTAAAAATAGGGAGAATTTATTCTTAATTCTTATTCAAATCATTCTCAATAATACAAGGGCTAGGTGAACGTTATCTGTTTTCTGTCTTTACCTGTAAAATAGCTAATCAAAGGTGATTTACAAAAAACTTAGTAGTAAGTCTTCCAGGGAAGACATGTGTCGCCTGCGTAATTACGTAAAAAAATTCTAAGTTCAATCAAACAGGTAGTTGGCATGCGAGAAATCCGAAACTCTGGAACTTCGACATACCGATACTCCATGCCAAATTGCAGAAGGCTGGGATACATGGTTCCTGAGAAAACTGTGACACAAATTTTTTGTGACGTCAGCAAAAAATATTCTCAATTTACTGTCTTTATCAAAATTCTAACCCCTTAAAAATACTACAGCGTCATTCCGTGTACGGCACTCAGTAGATGTCCTTAGTATTGGATTTGGCTTCCTATTTCGGTAATTTTGGTATTGAGTACTTCTTCTCTGACTATTTTTTGGATTATTACTTTCCATATTATTTGATTTTAATGCTGCTGATGAGAGGTAACTGCTTGAAACACGTGTACAGCATAACAAAATTTTACTGTTCATGATGCAACTTTGGTATTTTTATATATTCTAAGTTAATGTTCCACCAAACACGAATTGGGCATGTGAGAGATCCAAAACTCTCTTACACTGTATAGGTACCCATACTGATACCCCATACCAAATTGCAGAAGGCTGGGAGATGTGGTTTCTAAGAAAACTGACACAAATATTTTGAGACATCGATCAGCAAAAAATATTGTAAGTTCTGTCAAACAGGAAGTGGACATGCGAGAGATAACAAAATCTGTTACACCAAATAGGTCCCCATACCAATACTCCATACTGAATTGCAGAAGGTTGGGATATTTGGTTCCTGAGAAAAATGTGACAGAATTTTTCAAGACACAAAAAATATTCTAAGTTCCGTCAAACAGGAAATGGGCATGCAAGAGATCCAAAACTCTGTTATACGGTATAGGTCCTCATACTGATACCCCATGCCAAATTACAGATGACTGGGATATATGGTTCCTGAGAAAACTGTGACACAAAATTTTGTGACGCCGACAACGCAAAGTGATACCTATATGTCACCACTGTGTGAACGCAGGCGACACAAAAAACAATTATCAAAAGAAATTATCAGTTATTCAAACAGAAGATTGTGATTTTACAGGGTACTTTTATTTCATTAAAAGGCACTTAAATATTAGATTATCATAAACTTGTTTATATAAATCTTTATTATTTGGAGAAATACATCATAATACAAGAGCATATAAATTCTAAGACAGCAAAATAATTATTTCCCCCACAAGTACCACACATCAGAAATTCATATATAATTTACATACCTTAATTTCCCCAATATGTCCCTCACAACAAGACAACAGGTCTTTCAGCAGTAACTGGTACTTGGTTATACGTTGAACTGGTTTTATAAGATATGATGCTAATGGTTCAGCCAGGTTGGCTTTTTGTTGTAAGTCCTAAAAATGACAAGTCCCAATTAAAGAATACTGTATATATTTCATACTTTTGACTATAACAATAATTTGCAAAAATACATCAAAATGGAATTGTTTCCGTGGTTCTGACAGACTTTAATGATGAAATTCTAGCTTACATATGAAAGAATTTTAATTGTGAGTCCACTATGACCAAGTTCATTCTTGAAAACCTATTCCTAAATCAGTTTTAAAAATTGCTTCTACCTATTTCAAAAACAGCTTCCATCAATTTTCAACCTGATCATGTAAATCTACAGAGCACAAAATCTTATTTCCTGAAAGAAAATGAAAAATATTCGTCATCTTTGAAATTTCCCTCGGGCACAATTTCAAAGCGTCTATAACTAGAGGAATTATTTTCAGAGAAAGATGTAATCTTAACTCTGGGCTTTTCCAGAAAAAAATATACAGAGGGGCAGGAACACAATTTTTTTTACCTCTGTGGGGGAGGGGGGTTAAACTTAATTATACCTATTGCTTATGTCTGAAAAATAAAAGAAAATGTGTCCATGGGACACGGATGCCCCCTCCATATAGATATATCAGCAAACAGGAAGTAGACGAGTATTGGACTTGAAAAGGGGAGACAGGGTACAACTCATCATACCAAAGCTTCATACCAAATATCAAATCATTCCTGCATACACAAGCAGAGAGATCCTTGACGAAAATTTTGGACATACGTACAGACAAGGGTAAAAGTTAATGCCCCTGTCACCTAGCAGTGGGGCATAAAAATTAAAGTTATGTTGCTGGTACCCTAAGTTTTTACTTGTGTCTCTGCCCCTTGTACATTTTTTCTGGAAAAGCTATTAATTTCTGCATGTCCTTCAATTTGGAGAGCATTATAACTGTACTCTTTTTAAAGATTGTATCAACTCCTACATAGTCCCAAATTTCTGTGATCTTTGAAAGAATAATTCTTTTTAAGAATTGACATAGACATTAAAAATATGACAATCACTTAACATGAAAAAGCTGTGATAATGAAAGTGCCACTCTGGTGTGTTATCATATATTTGTGATGTCTTACATGGTTAATTTTGTTATCTGATCATACAAATATTTTTGATGTAAATTAGTTAAACAAGCATTGAAACGTATAACACAGAGATGCCAACCCCATGTGAAGAAAAATAGGAGTACTGACCCCGCAAAGTGGGGTTTTCTCACAGCCAGGGGTCTTAGACTGCTTAAGGCTCCAGGAAGCTCTGGGGTACAGAAATTTTTAGGCTTTTGTATTAAGCCATCACATATATTTGTCAAGATCGGCAATTTTTATCAATCTGATATCAGACAAAGGCTTTTTCATACATGATTTTCAAGCGTGGAATTGATCAAGATTATAAATATCCACCAATTTCGGTCCAAACTGTGAAAAAATTCCTGATTGGAAAAAATCAGAGTTTTTCATTACAAGATTAGAGAGCGGATTTTTGGCATAAAAATCAGGAAACTCCGCCAAAATCAGAGGGGTTGGCATCTCTAATACAATGTACTACTGAGTTTAACAATTTCAAAAAACAAAAGAAAAGCATCAGATTTAACCAATGTGTGAGGAAGTAAAAGACTATACATTACCTCAAAGTAACTCCCAGCACACTCCACTAGAAGTTGGTTAGAGTCTGGTTTATTTCTACAGTATGTCACATATATAGAAAACTTACTGGCCTACAAAGAAACCAATATAATTTAAATCTTCTGAATAGAAATAGTTTGCAGGTTTCACACATCTGTTACCACAAAATTCAAGTAATTTTTGGGGGCTTTCAAGACATATTTTTTAAATTTCAATTGAGATATTCATATAAATTCATTTAATCCTTTTTGGAAACCTTTTTTTGGATTATATTGTATTGCTTCAGAAATTATCCAGAAATGAATAATACCTATAGAGTCATTGTTTATAATTTCCTATCACATTTTGATTTTAAATTCTTCAATCAGGTATAAATTGTCAGATCTGTATGTAGAATTTATTTTGATGTTAACTTTACATACCCAAGTAACAAAACAATGGCCAACATCTTCTGGTATTGTTTCATATTTTTCTAACTCCTTTAGAAATATTCTGAAAGAGGATATAGAAATAAGTTATGAAAATGTCATTCAAAACAGTAAAATATAAAATCCTTAGCTATCAAAAGCAATAAATTCAGATTTTAATATTTCACAAGAAATAGTTAAGAGGCAAAACTCAAATATATACAAGACATATGGTGAAACTTGGCATAATACCAACACTTTTGTCAACTTTGCGCATATTTTCAGCATGATATTGAAACTTACTGTAACAAATCATTCTATGGTAGTCCTGGCACTAGAAGACTTGAACTAAATCCAAAATCTGTCTTAAATTGGAATTCACCCTTTGACAGAAGGTACAATTAATTTTGGTGATATTATGATAATATTACGGGTTTATTTCTGTATTGGCCTTGTTATCGGTCCAAGGATGGCTGTATTGGCCTGAGGCGTAGCCGAAGGCCAATACAGGCATCTGAGGACCAATAACAAGGCCAAAACAGAAATAAACACTTAATGATATCTTTATTGATTAACTTACATTCCTATGTGCTTGTTTGTACATGTACATGTAGATCAAAATAGAAGAAATACTCTATGTTGGGTAGTAAACATTCGACACATGGTGATATATGCTACAATAAAGTTTGACGAAATGTCAAGAGTGACAAGGCTCTGTCACTAGTGTCAGTTACAGTGTAAGCACCCTGAGAAAGTACACAGAGAAAAAGCACAGAGAGAAAATTGTACCCGGAGAACAGTTGTGTCCGTTTGGACCGTAGAATCAGGAATCAGGTGTATGAGATTAAAATGTTAATGAGATCTTGATGACCGTAAAGACTAAGTAGAAGCAAATTTACTGTGGCCTTGAAAAGTATTTTACATAGAGAATATTGTCATAAAAAATCAAAAGAGAATGTGGCGGTTATAAGCAGGTTTATCTGCACAGTCACAGGTTGTAAGTCGGCTGTTGGCATCCGACAAATGTCCAGAGTTGAAAATGATTGTTAAATTTTATATCAACCCATGAACATTTCCCAGACGTTTAGCCTTTATTTAACTCCAGTATTTAACATTAAAATATGGCTACACACGTACTGAAATGTGTTCGGTTCTTTTGTCGTACAGACAACAAAGATTTCAACACAGAAGTCGGAAATTTTATCAACATATCATTTCTGGTGATTGACGATATCAATTTTGAAGTAAATAAAACAACTGTTGATGTTAAAACTGCCATAGTTCTCACACAGACAATCCCCAAAAACATTCCTTTCGACAGCTCCATCATCAGACGACTAGTTATCGATTTTCTCGCATTTTTACATCACCTTGAATAGAAACCTATGAGACGTTCCGAATGGGTTGTATTGGCCCTGATCCGAACACACCAATACAAGGAAAATCGATATTGGCTGACCTTTTCTGTATTGGCCGTGTCAGTGCTATGATATTGTAAGGACAGATTCTTAATTATTTAAGTCAATAACACACTAGTTAATCAATAATGGATTTCATAACTGAACTAAATATTATGCAAGATGTAGATATTTCTCGCATTGAATTTTCAATTATATATGGAATATAGACCATTTTGTTTTTGATACACATATTATAACAGGCAGTATTGAATGAGCCTGTTATTGCAGGTTTGATGAATCTTTTATTGGTAACTACAAAAAGGATAAAAATAATTTTATATAAAATTGAAATAAGTGGAAAATAAGTGGAAATTTCTATTTCCATTTGGCTTGTGTGTTGTTTAGTGCCATAACTTATGTTCAATTTTACAAAATGTGCATTCATTATGAAACATATCAAAAGAGACAAGTACCAATAAACCTGTCTAAACCGAACCTTGACTAAACCAGAAACCTGTCTAAACCAAACATAACGTGAAGACCCTTTCTATTAATCTCTTTATATTTTGAACCTGTGTAAACAGAACACCTGTCTAAACCAAACAAAATCTTCAGTCCCAGAGGGATTCACTTTACACAGGTTTCACTGTAGTACTAAAGCAAAGAATTCCCCAAATGACAGTAACCTAACAGCCTGTTCTCTGATAATGACATTATTACCCAATATAGTCAAACTTCCATAGCTCGAGCACCCAAGGGACTGACGAAAAAAGATTGAGCTAGAGGGGTGTTCGAACTATCAAGGTCAAACTATGTTGAAATTTTAACAAACGGACCACAATAAGGGTTTGAGACATCCATTGTGTTCGAGCTATTGCAGTTTGAGCCATAGCTTGTGTTCAATTTTACAATTTAAACATCATGGTCTGTTCTTGGATACTGACAACATCACCCACTGTAAATCACATGACATTCATACAAATTGTGAATAATCAAACATATCTATACTTACTTGTTGTGGAATTCATAAATCTCTTCAATATTACCAAACACTATTTTCTGCTTCCCCCATATTCCAGGGGGACAACTCTGTTCTGTCATGGCATTAATAAAGCACTACCAAAAAAGAAAACATCTACAGTATAACAACAACAATTCATATGAGTGTATACATGTAAAGCCTTCCGCTGAAAGTTTATTGTTACTTGGTGTACATTTGTCGTTTTAACGTAACAATCCGACATACATGTAGCAAGATGAAGAACAACAATTAAAGCGTTGTTCCATTGCTTGGTTTTGCCATGTATTTATAAAGATTTTGTCTCATGTGCATTTAATCCATATCTTTTGATTGATTTAAATATACACATAATTTAACAAACAAGGTGTGGTGTAATTGCATACCTACCAACTTTTGAAAATCTACATAGGGGTTTGCTGTGTGTCAAATAAGGAAACTCCTTATAACTTGACTATAGAGGGTCTTATGGTATGAATTTGTTGTTTATAGTGTTCTAATATGTTTCATCATTACATTCAACTCTTCCTTAATTGTTCAACTGTCTTCAAGTGTTTTTCATTTGGAATTTCAACCTTTGTCATTTGAAGCCTCCATGGGGGTTTCCCTCAAACTCACAAGAAAGTGGGAAGGTAGGCAGGCCTGCAATTAAGTTACTTGATTATTTGTTGTAAGCTACAATGCAGTTTTCTAGAAGCAATCATAGAAAATCCAAATATTTGTGGCCAATATATTATAGACAATCAAGGTAGAAGTTGTAGAACCAACAAAGATATCTGGAAAATAATGAGGGTTTACTGCTTGTCAAAAATAGTGGTAAGTAATTTAGGTATTTATGTTTTATTTTGACATCCAACTCAATCCTAGTCCCATGGATCTTATTTTGTTAAATGTGGATGTTTAATTTTTCTCTTTTGAAGTTTCAATGGAGGTTTTCTTTCACCTACAGACAAAAGGTGTTATTTTTTCAAAAGATTTTTGTTTTGAAATGCTACATACCTTAACACAAGTTTCTAAATCTTTAACATATGTCCTTTCTGTTTGTAATAACTCAGCCATTATAAACCTGTAATATATAAACATAAAATTTAAATTCAAAATTATAGTGTCAGGAAATTGCCTCCTAGATAAAATTTTTCTTAATCTAGTAGGAAAGTATCCAAAAAATAAATTACTTTCAACGAAATATGTTACAGCAAATAATCCAATACATACAGTATTAGGGGTGTTTTGATTATAACAAGTATAGTGTCTGCAAGTCTCGTCATGTGACACCAAGAATTCACGATAAAATTTTAATTTGAAAACGTTTACCGCCAAAATATGACGTTGCAGGATTATGACATACAAATTGTTTGCTTGAAACGTGATATGTTTTTGTTGAAAATGCAACTTCCAGGTACAAATTATGTGCCCTGAAGTTCCAATATTGGACGAGACTACAACTGAACCTAATATTAGTTTTGATAGACAAAACTTTATGATATAAAGTTTCCCAGGGAAGACCTGTGTCTCCTGTGTATTCCAATTTTATAATGGCATACAAGAAAGAATTTTCTTTACTGTGGTATCTGCCAAATATTGACTGGAAGTTTATCTGTGTGGAAAAAGAAATTCTTTTATGATTCCAGACAGGGATTTTTCTATGGGTCCTCTGTGATATTTCTATGTGGCCTCTGTGATATGTCTATATGGCCTCTGTGATATTTCTATATGGCCTCTGTGATATTTCTATGTGACCTCTGTGATATTTCTATAAGGCCTCTATGATATTTCTATATGGCCTCTGTGATATTTCTATGGGTCCCCTGTGATTCTGTGATATTTCTATATGGCCTCTGTGATATTTCTATGTGGCCTCTGTGATATTTCTATATGGCCTCTGTGATATTTCTATGTGGCCTCTGTGATATTTCTATGTTGCCTCTGTGATATTTCTATGTGGCCTCTTTGATATTTTTATGTGGCCTCTGCAGGAATTGTAGATCTCTTCCTACGATAGTTCATGTAGTAACCAAAACTTACTCTCTTCTCCTTGCCGATTTTCGTTTTTCTTCCGTTAATTCTTTAGGTGTATGATGTAATACTTTTTCTTCTATAGAAGAGTCACTGTGTCGTTGTTCTTCCTTCTCTTTCTCTTTTTGAACCTTAAGAACAAAAAACATGAACTCATGAATATTCATAACAATTTTTTTCTATACCTTTTGATGCTAATATGATTACAAACTTTAACCCATTTACTTTAGGGAGTGTTTGCTGATCAGTTATTTAATTTTTTTCTTAACATAATATTTTAAGTAAATAAAAAAATAATCATAAAATTTATCAGAATGTTTCTAACATGTAACAAGTGAACTATTTGAAACTCCCAAGGTTTTCTTTGTTTCAGATTATTCATAAATAAATATTTCTTAAAAAATTGGGTTTAATTTAGGACTTTTTAGATTATCCATACAGGCAGTGACCTTAGCTATATACATTAATCTTAACATATATTAATTGAAAGCAACCATTTCAGTTCAGAGGAACAATCAAATCTATTTCCATGTATTAAGTTCGCCTCTTGCAATGCAGGAGGTTCAGAGTTCACAAAATATGAATGGAAACTGTTTTTGATATTATGCAAAACAGTATTCAGAAAATCAGAAAGATGTAGTTTAACCATTTATTTGAAGAACATAGAAGAATTAAAACAACTCAATTAAGTACCTCCTCCTTTACTCCAAGTTTTGTCTCCAGTTTATGGCGGTATTTGTCCATACGAACTGAGAAATCTTTATATCTTTTATCAACAGCATCACACCATTGTCTTATACTGTTAGCATGGATATTACCTTTAGCCATAAAACTATCTGCCAGTGATAGAAGTAAACGAACACTTTCCCTGGTCTCCTGTGAAAAATTATCAAAAGAATAACAATAATAAAAGGAGATGCGCACAGGAGCCTGTATTGCTCAGATGTTCTTTAGTTCCATTAATGGAATTCTTCAAGATGCAGCAACTTTCATGGTTTTTTCCTCATCAGGTTCACTGTATAACTAGGGCTTATCATGTTGTCAATTTTGAAAATATTTGTTCAGTACTTAAGAAGTATCTTTAGTAGTATAGAGCCTTTGTGTATGCATAATATTGGTTCGATATCATAAACAGTTTCTAATACTTAACAATATACATGTTTTTCAAATACAGTTCATTGTTAAATAAAGATTTGCTGTATCTCCAAGTGTTACAAGTGGAAAAGAAACCATCAAGTCATTTTACCTGAATAATAACGGTTTGACCTCTGCACTTGTTTTCAAGGTGTAGCAGTTTACAAATTTTCCCAATTGAAATACATGTACATGAGTAACTAAGACCAGATATGGCAACCATATTGGTTTATGATTTGTATTAAAATGATATATTTTGAGCAAGACAAACATTTCACCATGTATATATCATATTAAAATAATTTATGGAATGGTTTTCAAGCTGTATATGTTTTCCCTTTGGTACAATATTAAGCAGGATATGTAATTTTGACCAACAATGACAAATATGATACTTAGGTATTATATCTTACAAAATCAACCTAGAAGTAATCTATGTGACAGATTTTGATAGATGTAACTCTTTAAGGCTATTCCATTTTAATATTCATCAAAACTCAGGAAGGCACTCTAAAATGAGGGACTAAAACAACAAAAGCAAATTTAGATTTTATTAATCCTATTTCATTGAAAATTTTGCATGAGGACCACCACCCATAGAAAGGATTTTAGCTGCCTTCCTGGGGGGTGGTGTACATTTAATTGAATCTCCATAGGTGTATAAATCTTAAATTTGACTTCTTGACAACCTGCATCTATTTGGATAAATTTTGGTATTGGTGAGGGATGCTTAGTCATCAAATGACATATCTGCATTGCATTAATTTTGGTATTGATCGAAGGCAGTGTGTAGTTTATTATTTAGTATGTAAATATTTACCTTAGCACGACTACGGAAGTCATAATATTCTTTCCTTAAGGCTTCTGTCTCTTGTTGACTGTTACCCACATGTTGATGTGATGCTAGGTAGGCCTCACCATAATCCTTGATCCAGTCTAAAGCCTGCAAAAAACAGCTGATTGAATAGACAGATCAAAAAGATAGAACTATCAAGATATGTACTGTGAAAGTACCTTTGAATTATTTTCTTAGTTGTTTGAAAAATCGCTCATCTGTGGGTTTCTGACTCTGTGGTTTGGTTGCATTTTCATTTCAAGTAAATTGAAAGTTTTTGTTGGATTTTAAATTTGTTGTTTTAGTCCACAAAGGAATGCATGAAAATTGGAACCCCACAAATAATCAGACATAATTATCCAAGGTCAACAAAAAAGTGAAAAATGGGCAAAATCATAATTAAATACTGTGAAATTTTTATTGCCCATGGGGTTCCAATTTTCATGGATTTCGTGGTTCGCAAAAACCACAAAATTAAGTTCCCAATGAAATGTATTTTTTCCCCAAAGTTATAGTGCAGAGAATTTGAAACCAAGAATTTAAGTAAAGTTAAGGAAAAAGTGATGTTGTTAAAACCGCAAAAATCGATATCCAAGTACTTCCACAGTATACAGTTGAAAAAATCTTTACTACATACACAAGCTGAGAAATCCTTGACAAAAAATTTCAATATATGGCTATAATGGGAAAAATCAAAGTTATTGTCAGACATGAAGTAGATGAGTTACGATCTTGAAAAGGGGAGACACTTTACAACTCATCATACCAAAACTTCAGACTTAATATCAAATCATTACTACATACACATGCTGAAAAATCCTTGACGAAAGTTGTTCCGGACAGACGGAAAGACAAACGGACGAGGGTAAAACAGTTTACCCCCAAATGATATAAAAAAAGAAACATTATGGTAAAACCTTCAATGGTTTCAAACCTTAGCTAGTACATCATTAACTTTGATTTAGTCCAGGAATCAATAAGTTTCAGCACTTTTATTTTACTCATCTTAGGCAATGTTATCTGAATGTATTCTGGGAATATCAATTTTGATCATTGTTAAATCATACTGATGATACTATTTACACAAAAGGACATTACTCTTACCTGTTTTGCACTCTGTTCAAATAAAACATACTGGTGACATTGTTCTAACTTCTTTTTCTTTACAGTCCAGTATTCAATAACTAGATTTTCTTGTTGCAGCAGTTGGTCCAGTGTAGCTGTAATACAAACACAAATTTACATATCATAGCAAGAGAAAGTTTTGATATACATGTACAATGGAAAAAGCCAGTAGTTTGAATGACGAATATGGTGAGTTTGCACTATTTATTGTCCAGGCACATGAAGTATCAAACCAAATTAAGATATGTCATCCTTATCAGGGTCCATCTTAACCAGACTTTGATTTTACATACTCATTAATGCCAGTTTAAATGTCTGTGGTTTGATTAAATCACACTTCTTACACTCCATACAAATGGCCATCGGAAAATCAAGATTAAATGAATTAGATTTTCCATACAGTCCACACCAATTCCTGTAATATCCATATGATTGTGCTCTTTTTTCTAATTTCAATGTTAATGAAAACTTTCCACAAAGTTCATAAATAACCATTACAACTATACTTTAAAAAGAGAGACAAATTTTAAAATTTTCACATTCAAGAATTAAATTTGCTATTGCTTAAAATTTACAGGGATAAAAATTATCCATCATATTAAATAATTTTACCTTTGACATGTTTTTCAGGACTTCTGAATTTTAACTGTGATCCAAATGTATGTAGATTTCTATTTACATATTTAAGGAAACTTTCAGCAGTTCTTCTGGCTAATGTACACGCCTGTAAAACAACAAACAAAATAATGTTAAATAGGATTATATACATGTACAAGTAGCAACAATATCCTTGAATAAGCAATTATTATGGTATTTTTCGGGACTGAAATCATGTATGCCCCCAAAATATGTTTGATTGATTGATGTTTTATACCAACTTCAGTAAAATTTCAGCTACATTGTATATCACGGCGAGAACTGTTAAGTTCCAAAATATTATAAATATTCAAATTTAAGAGTTCTTTTTAGTGTTTTGATTGCTTTACTGCAATGAGGGCTATTTCATTTGAACATAAAGCTGTATATCTACCCCAGGAAGGCACTCTGAAAAGAGGGATACAGTAGTGCCTCAATTATAAGGTCCCTCCCTAATAAGACCGCCTCCTTTATGTGGCCACATTTCTCATGCATTAATCACTTGTAATGCATTTTGACCTCCCAATAGAGACCGCTTCCCTGATCCAACCAGAGACCGCCCTTTTCATGTTTAAAATGAATGTTCTGCCTCCCAATAAAGACCACTTTTACTAATACATCTACTATTTTTCATGATCAGTGAAATTTTCTCTTTCCTTAAAAAACTATATCAATATTTAATGAAAAGTGAGATGATGCATAAGTAAATTATGTTATTGTGAAAGATAAAATTAATGAAAATAAAGAAGTGTTATTTCATATATTTTGGGTTTTTTTTATTGAAAAAAAACAATCAAGCCATACATTAATTGACAAGCCCAATAGTGATTATTAATGCAATTGTCATTTTACATTTTGTAAAAGTTTTGTTAATTAACACCTTTAATTACCCCAATAATAATCACAATAGATGGTGATTAATCTTTTGTCCTAAATTAATTTACCCCAGGAGTAATTAGATGTGTCAGAAATCCAAGGAAACATTTGATTAAAAAGTAAAAAAAAAATAGTATACATAACCAGTAGAAAGTTCTTTCCTTGTCATAATTAAAAAAAAACATGAAAAGTTAACAGAATTTAAACTATGATACTGTCATTGCAACCATAAATGCTTACAATAATTGATTTAAAATCCATCCTTGAGAACCCATCTTAGTTTGATACCTCCCAAATCAGACCGCCTCCATTATAAGACCACATTCTCTTTGCAGCAGGGGTGGTCTTATAATGGAGGCACTACTGTACCATCAAGAGAAGCAAATTTAAATGTCATTATTTCCTTGTCAGTTAAAATCTTGCATGAGGGCCACCTCATTAGAATTAATTTATTAATAAGCTGCCTTCTGGAATGTTGGTCTACAATTAAATAGAAGAACCCTAACAATCACATGTACTAGTAGTCCTAATTTAAACTAGAAATGAACACTGAAATCAGGTCAAGGAATAAATTGACTTGAAAATCAGAATTAAAAACAGTATTAATAAAAATATTTCAAAATACATGATATCAAGAAGCTAGAGCTGTTGCCGAGTGTCAATTATGCCCCCTCTCACCAAACCCTGAATCAATATGATAAGTGCAAATTTATGTGTGTGTGGACACAATACAGGTGTTTTCACAGCACAAGTATGGACATGATGATAAACCTCCCCTTTTTTCCAGAAAATTTTCACAGCACAAGTATGGACATAATGATAAACCTCCCCTTTTTTCCAGAAAATT
>MJUU01071461.1:0-27922 GCA_002080025.1 Modiolus philippinarum
TTGCTCAGCCTGTATCCGGTGCTCTTAACGTAAGCTCCTTGTAAGGGATCCTTTTCTTTGTTCAGCGTGGGGCAGGCCCATACTCTGGTGATTTCTTTTCCTAGATTTCTCAGAGTGAGAATCCTGCTTTTGCCGAATTTTCCGTCCACTTCTATCACCTCCAAGATCTTATACATCACTCCTGTGGGCAAATTCTTCCAATTGAGGACTTCCCGATTCTGTTCCTTCAACTTTTCCTGGAAGACATCTTCGCTGATGAAGTCGTCATCTTGGGAGATTTCGAAAGACATAATTCTTGTATTTACCCTATGCTCAATAGGAATGCTGTCCGTTTGCATTTTGCCCTCGAGGTGGGATTTTTTATGCAGGATTTTGCATGGGTGGTGTAGAACTGTCTTTATGACACTACTAACTTCTAACTTATTAAAATACTGAGACTTAATTCCATGTATCGCACTCGATGGATATTTTTAACCTTTTACGATATTTTTGGAGATAAAAACGTCTTTCTGACCTTTTTTGGATAATGGCTTTCCATATGATTTGACTCAAAAGCTGCTGATCAAAAGTTAGTCATGAAACACGGGCACAACATTATAAAATTCATATTATGCAACTTATGCAGAGTATTTTTACCATTAGTTATTACGCATTAAACTAGTAAAAAGAACTTAATTAACAAAAGTGTCAAATTAATTTAATATATTTTGTTTTATTACCCGGAAGATGCAATTTCCCAAATATGAAATTATAGTAGTTGGTCCTTTAAAAGAAGTCATACATTATTAAATTGTAATGTAGTACTCTGTTCAAGGACGTATATTGAGACTCTTAATATACGTTCTTGCTATGTTGTAAAAACAAAATTGATTAACAAAAGTGTCAAATTAATTAATAACTAACAAATACCAAAGTAACTGTTAACTTTGTTTCTGCAGATGGCAAACTTATGTCTCTACAGTGAGGGTCAAACAAAAAACTTATGTCTCTACAGTGAGGGTCAAACAAAGAATTGGAAAATACTTGCAAAAGCTGATAGAGGAAAAATAACAAAACGAGATCTAAATAACAATCAAAAGAAATATAAGAACAGAGCTATTGACGGGCCCGAGAGATACTAAAAAGTTCTAAACGAAATTTTGTAGAATTCATACATGCATTTCCAAATAAAATCGGTTTTCGAGCCAGCAATGTAGTACTGACTACTGGGTTAGTCAATACCATTGGTGACTAGCAACTGACCAATAGAGGTATCGGGCCAGTGGTAATAAATAACAAAAATTACAAAATTAGGAAAAGTGTCCTGCCTCTGTCACGTGATCTTTGTAAACATGTTTCAGTCATTTTAATTACTTGTAATCTAAAGTCTTGACAAAATATTTTAAAGATAAATTTATAATTTCAAGTTGATTATTAGATTTACATATTATATATAAGTAACATTCAGATAAACCGTATTCAAAGCCCTAGAAAATACATTTGTGCTTTTCCCAGGGAAAGTATATAGTGATGAAAAAGACAGGAAATGGGGTAAATGTCAAGGAGACAGTATCCCATTTCCAGGTTAAAACGACCCAAAACAAAGCATCTAGGGGGTCACCGTGCGGTCTTCAACGCAGTGAGGAACCGCACACCATATGGCAAGCCCTAAATGGCGCCAAAAAGGTAAAAACATGGATAAATCCATGGAAACAAACTTCACCTCATTACCCGAATATCAAGAAACTGAAATTTGATAAACAGACAAGGAAAGGCCAATGGCACATCTGGAGTCCCGTTGAAACCAAAAGATAATTTGATCAGTCAAAAATATCAGTTTTATCCAAAATAAACAGAGTAAACAGATGCCTTTAATCAACTTATAGTAAAGCATTTATTTCCATTTCTAAAGGTAGAAACAACTGCAGTAGAATTCCGAAGGAACAAAGGATGAGGCAAAAGCAAAAATTAAAGTCAACAGACATGGCTAAAACGATAACAACAAAAAAACAATGTTCTCTAATTTCTAGCAAATTTACCCAACGCATGACCGGTGTGATAAAAATATTTCTCATCTCTAGAAAAAGAACAACTCTGATAAATCTTTTCGGATCATAATCCTTGGTTATTTTACATTATGTCATTAGAGAATCATTTTCTACAACGAGATCGAAGTTTATTGTGAAATTTCTCACATCTTGTTAAATAAATTTTCAAATCTTTATGGCCTCGTTTTCAAACATTTGCAAAAGTTATTTAACTCGATGTGAGAAATTTCATAATTAACTTAGTTATCGTTGTAGAAACTACATTGTATATATATAAAATGGTCACAAAACGCGGAAATAAAAACACAACGTTCATACCAAGGCACTTATAGTGTGAACATACCATAAAAACAACAGTGACATACGGGTGTCTGGTAGGGTTAGTGACTATTTCTTAAAACCTAGACCCTAAGTTTAGGCAGATTTTCGGTATTGCAGGCTTTGTGTTATTGCGATTTATCTTAATCAAGCATTTTCCTGTAAGAATGTGTAAGCTTTGATCTTGCCTGCTTAATTTTATACCCCCGCTTTGCGGGAGGTATATAGTCTTCATGGTGTCTGTCCGTCCGTCCGTCCTTCCTTCCTTCCATCCTTCCGCCCATCCTTCTTTTTCTACCCAACAGCTGGTATCTATTTCTCCTCCAAAACCACTGATCGGAATTTCATTAAACTTATGCAGGAGCTTGATTACATATTTTAGATGTGCACTACTTTTTTTGTTTTATAATAATTCCCGTTTTCCAGATTTTATACAAATTTTGGACTTTGTTGTTTAAGTTCAATTCAAACCATATGGTGACCACATGGTATCCATTAAGCCACTGATTGGAATTTCATGAAACTTATGCAGGGACTAAATTACATATTGTTAAAGTGCACTACGCTTTATGTTTTCTAAAATTCCCCTTTTCCAGATTCTTTCCAGATTTTTGACTTTGTCAATTTAGGTCAATTCAAACCACATGGTATCCACTGCTCCTCTTAAAAACCTCTGATTCAAATTTCCACTCTCCTCATTGATCACTAATAAGGACTCAATGAAACTTATGCATGACATTAATTACATATTATATATGTGCACTTTTGTTTTTTTGTTTTCCAATAATTCCTTTTTTCCAGATGTTAAAGAAAATGCTGGAAGAGGCGGGGGCGGGGGATATCCATTGCCCACTAGGCCACAGTAACTCTAGTTTTGTAATCTGTAATGGTAAATAAATGCAAGTTTTTTCCAATAAAAGTAATGGAAATTTTATGCAAGTGTTTTTCCACGTATTGGTAATTCAATGTATTATTGCCCTATATCTGTTTTGGATGTGTCATTGTTGAATGAAGATGGACATATTTCAATAGATCCCGAAATATTACTGGAATGACACATACTTAAATTGACATTACATCGGAGTTTTCACTCGCAGTGTGACGGGTGTCACAAATGAAGCAGATTATGCTCACCCTTCCAGAGTACCTGATGAAACTCCTGTTTCAATGGGTTCACATTGTTAGTGCTTTATTTTTGTGGCGTTTATTTTATGGACTGGTTGTTTCGTCTTCGTCGTTTACGTTCTCTGTATGTAATCCTTATATTGCCATGCATTCTGGATGTATAATTTTGACTCTTGCTTCGTTAATCATTTGGAATTTTTTTCTCACATGCCTGGTACTTAACAATTATCATCATCTCGATTTCAACCATGGTTGAAGACTTGATCTTCTTCTTAATACTGGGTACCAAATTTACACAAATCAATGTTGATAGCTGGCTGTATAAATTGGACTTTCAAAAATATTGTGTAAACAAAATGTGGAGATTGAAAAACTCTATGAAAGATCAACTTCACGTCTTAAACCTGGATTATTATCACACTGTATCTGCATAAAACTTTTGACTTCTCTACTCCTAATGAACAACTAAAATCTCAGTTGAAAAATTAAATTCATATCTGTTATTCCGTAAGAACGACAAACGCAAATAATAGTAGAGTGTTAAAGGTAGAGAACATACATACTACCCCAAATAAAAACAATTGAAGGAGGGAAAAATAACAAAATTCCGAAGTTACTGTAGATTTACTTTCTAAACAGCCCTTGGTTTGGCGATTTTCTTCATCTTATCTATCCAAAAGAGCTCGAAATCAAGGTTACTACAGACCTTTCCACATCCTTATCATTAACTGACATTCATCTGAAAATTGACAACAGAAGTATACTATAGGCGGTATGACAGACGCGATGACTTCACTTTTCCAATACTCAACTTCCGTTTTCTTTGTAACAACATTCTAACAGTGTTAGTATATGGAGTTTACATTTCCTAGCCCATTCACCTCTCAAGGGATGTGTGGTCGATACAGTGACTTCCTTCATAGAACTCGGTTGCTTACAAATAAGCCACTTAAATAAGGACATTATTATCAATAACTTAAAGTCATCACTGTACATGTTTTACGGTCGACATCACGATTTTGTTGACCTCCAAGGGACATCAGTTTCCCACATGACAAACAATTTTCCCTTTTCTAGCTCTACTAGATTTGACTTCATTACCGAAATTGACATATTCAACAAGTGATCATAAGTATCTTACAAAAATCAGGAGGTTCTTACTCTACTGATGCACTTGTTTTAAACGTGTTCTTTTTGTTCACCTGTATATGTGTCCATTTGTTTTCTTTGTATAAGTATATTGATAAATGTTTAAAGATTTCATAACGAGAAAGATTTGTAAAAAACACATTCTGAAAATAGTATTTTCTTGTTCTATGAGCTGTAACACAATGTTAAAAAATGAAATTTTATGCTTCCTATTGATGAGATATTAAAATGAAATGAAGTTTGGCAATTAAAGTAATAAAATTAATGAAGTATTAATAAAAAAGAAATATCAATATTCCTTTTATAGTTCTTTTATACCGTATACTATAGAGAAAAATCTTATAAACAAAGGGACAAAATAGTGCCAAGGGTGATAAGTAACCTATGAAAACGATACACTTGAAAATGCTAACGGTTGTTTTTCTTACAATAATAATTACACAATATGCCTCTATGCATCTGTATATTGTATCATTTCTTTATTATTATATTAAATAAGATCGTAAACAGATAGCAATTGGTAAAACTAAACAACCGTTTTAGTATTATTTGATCTGAAATTTAATTTATTCTCTTGATATAACAGCAAATACGACAGAAAAGTTAAGAATCTAAGTTTATAAAGGATGACTACATAGAGGCATCATAACGGACGCATTATGACAAAGATAAACAAGAATACCAAATTCAACCCAAAACGAAAGTACCTGCAGTGTGAAAAAAACTTTAATTCTCTTATGATTCACCCTCATTACATGTACCTATTCCTTGCACGAATAGTAATTTTTTCGTACACAAAAAGACTTTAAAGTTGGGGTTAGATATGAACTAGTTGTATCGATTTTCTTTGGTCGAGCGCCAAGTTATAGCACATCACGCATGGCGTGCTATCAATTTTTCGACGTTTCTTTCTCGTTGGCCGTGATTAACGTTACATAGCGATGTCACAAGCAAGAATAGCAGATTGGAACAGAAAATTCACTGCATTTATTTATGAAAATCATATGATAAATAGTTTCAACAACTCGAAAGAATTGTATATCGCTAGATATCAACTCTTGTTATGTAATTTCAAAACAACATTAACCCGCCAAAGGTTCGTTTATTATATTTTGAAATTACATAACTCTATTTGATATCCGTCGGTATACAATTCTTTCTAATCATGAAAACTATTAGTATCATCAGAAGCCCGTTTAGGATCAGCGTGATCTACTCCAAGTATGGCGTCCGCTACATTGCCAGCGAAAATTCATAGCCGGTATTTGTCATATCGGTGATAGACTTTGAATTACTGGCAATTGCAATAGTGGTGGAGCATAATCATAGTTGATTGGTTTTTCCAAAGAACATTTGTTCTGTTGATAATATCGAATAGCTGAGCAAAGAATCAACAAATGTTGTGAAATGTAAAAATAGGAATATTAAACCTCAAAAACAGAAGGTTCGCTGTTAGAATTTTAAACTTTGTTGTAATCTGCTTATATACTGAAGAATATCATTATCTAGAAAAGCAGCGTATTGTCAAATTATAAAATTACTGACATCTTACAAACCACATGAAATTGGTTGAACTTATTTTAAGGGGAGTTAATTCATTTAATATGCATACTAAAATGCAAAAAAAACCAAAAAGCCATATGACTTCATCTGACATGCCCGAAGTGACATTAATTACATGTGGATACTGAAAATTTCGAAGGGTTTATTGGAAAATCTTAAATCTTCATCTGACATCTAGCCCCGCTTTCTTAGTCGCTGTCAGATACACATCTTAACTTTAAAAAAGATAAACGTAATGTCGTTAAAAAGACAAAATCTAAGACGGTCGTCAAGTTGGTTACTTATTCCCTATTCTCTATACGCTATTTACTTATTCCCTATTCCCTATTCGTCATTTACGTATTCCCTATCCGTTATTTACTTATTCCTTATTCGCTGTTTACTTATTCCTATTCTCTATTCGCCATTTACTTATTCCCTATTCCCTATTCGCTATTTACTTATTCCCTATTCCCTATTTACTAAGTCCCTATTCGTCATTTACTTATTCCCTAAAAAAAAAAAAAAAAAAAAAAAAAAACAAGTTTTGGTTAAATGCTTTTATAATCTCTAGTTTGTGTAGTTGTTTTGCGATAGTATATGATACACATGTTCATCTTAGAAATCTGAGTAGGCTTACAAATCAAATTATCAAATGTTATTCAATAATTTCGATATTTTAGATGTACCTGTTACATGAAATATTAGTTATTTCATAGCTTTCAGCCTCTGCTTCTACAGTATTTTTTATATACGAATGCAGTGTATACTAAAGTGCACTCTCTATAAGCAGAGGGCCTACTATATTTTAAACTACTGTTTCATTTGATCTATCTGAAGTATTGCTAACGTTGCTGTTAAACACCAACCAATTAATCAACTTACTCACCAATCAATCAATCAATCAATCAATCAATCAATCAATCAATCAATCAATCAATAGAATCAATCAATCAACCAATCAACTAAGTAAGTTAAAGATAATAAGTAAATGACGAATAGGAAATAGAGAATAAGTAAATGGCGAATATCCATACTAAATATAAAACTCATGCCTTTATTGGGTACCAAAATTACCATATAAAGACAAAAGTCCATATAAGGAAGAATGCTTTGCTGAAATCTTCATCTTGCTCAACTACCAAATTGTCAGGCGAACTAACTAAGATTTTTTCTGCAGTCAATGACAGGCATCAAGCATACTGTGAAACTACTCATGCCCAAAGTGACATAAATCACTTATTGATACTTAAACATTCGGAGGATTTATTTGATAATCTAAAATTCCATTCATTTTCTCAAATACATTCTTTCAAAAATTTGATTTTTCCTCATGTATACCACACTTCCTCATGATAAACTAAAATCAACAATCAAAGTTCTCATTCAAAAAGCCTTTGCCGATTAAAAACATCGTACTAGGTTACATTTTTCACCCCAAAAAAATTCAAAGGAAAACCAGGCGTGCAGTATGCTTGATTTTCTAATTGATAATATATTTGCCACTTTTGGCGGTGCTATTTGTCAACAGCAAGTTGGCACACCAATGATCACTAATTGTGCTCTTCCACTCGCAGACTTGCTTCCATTTTCTTATTAGACTGAATTTCCTTAGGGAATCGTAAAAGATCATAAAATAAAAGGTGCTATATCCTTCAATCCCACTTAAAGATGTTTTGATGAGGTTCTCTCCATTGAGAACACATCTTTTGCTAAAGGTTAGACTCTACTAAATGACCAATCAGCTGCTGGCATAGTCAAAAATAGTACTTATGTTAACAAAGCCATGCTACTTTCGCCTTAAATAAAACTGTCAATATTGACAATATCCGAGTTCTTAAACGCTTTTGTGATCATGAAACACTTCCGGATTGACAAGCATTTTGATTTAGTCAGCCTCATTGCATGGGAAAAATACTGAAGCCTCATCAATGATGACACGTATGCACAATGATCTGAAAGGGAAAATTGATAATTTGCATACCCCAGTTGAATGAGGCGATAGAAATTTCTTATTAGACTTTCAAGTTGGGTCTTCGCTTGGTTATGTTACTAGGCAGGCGTGCCACTTTGAGAAAATGATATCGCCGCACAAAGTGAACTTCAGGTAATTTTGAAAATTCACAAAACGTTATAATGGCCGCCTATGGAAAATATTTAGTGGAGTCTGATCTAAAGCCGAAAATTGAGGGGAAATAAAATTTTTCCCAGTAAGTGACATTTCGTGTTTCAGTTGGTGAAATATGTCTAGGTTATAGGAAATAAAGGTATATTTTGCACCTAAGATCAACTGGTATCAAATTACAGACCTTTTCAGATGTTTATGTAATATTTCGCAAAATTTAAAGAATTTCCCATATTACAAGCCACTGTTAGACTTTTACCAAGGTTTAAGGATGTAGATACACTAAATGAGTCAGAATAGATTAAATGCAAGTTACATATGCATGAAAAGTTATGATTTTATCCAGAAAATGCTTGAAAATGTTAAAATTAATGTTTTGTTATATTATGACAATATCGCTAATTTGAACGATACAGCCTCATATAAAATCCCAATTTTTTCAACATCATATAATTTTTAACATGAATTTTATTTATATTTGTAGTATACATAATGAATGAACCTATCATACACAAATTTGAGTGTTGAAAAGCTCCAAAGCTTATTCTGAATGCCATTTTGTTGCGTTATGTCACAATATTAGATTTTTACTAATTTCACATCCATTTTTACAATAAATTTTATTCATAGTTGCAAATTTTTTTCACATCAATGATGCTTTGATTTGCATAATGAATTAGACAATTGAGCTAAAACAGGAAAAATTTAGCAGCTGCTTGCAGATTTAAAAATTTGGGACACACTTTCATACTCTCCCCATGACAAGTAAAGACTGAATGTTCAAATTTTACACTTAGTTGTATTTTGTTGGATAACAGAATATTATGAACAATCACTATTCACTTTCTGGAGTTTGTTTTACCTTTGTTTTGCACATGATGATCCTTTGGTATCAGTAATATATAATTTGAGTGAATTGTATGGACAGAATCTGACCTCAGAAACACATGCTTCAAATGCGGAGAGGGGGCTTAAAATGACCAGATTTTCACCATTTGTATGACTGCTTTCTTTGTAAGAAGTAATCTAATAATAGTAGAGTGCACCAATCTGCCATAAAGTATTACAAAGATAGTCAGATGTATGTAAAACAGTCATTCAAGCTCTATTTTCCAAGTTGAACCATAATCAGAACCTTGAACTTTTCAAAGTGCTGAAAACACTTAAGTACCAGGCATTTGAAATGAGGAATATATTTTTTAAAGGGGCAGAAAGCATCTTTATTTTGAGTTTTCTATTTGGATATTGATTAACCTACATGATTAAGACCAATAATTGAACTTTTAAAACATTTAATGACCTATTAAGCCGAAAATTGAGGGGAAATAAAATTTTTCCCAGGAAGTGACATTCCGTGTTTTAATTGGTGAAATATGTCTAGGTTATAGGAAATAAAGGTATATTTTGCACCTAAGATCAACTGGTATCAAATTACAGACCTGATCAGATGTTTATGTAATATTTCGCAAAATCTAAAGAATTTCCCATATTACAAGCCCCTGTTAGACTTTTACCAAGGTTTAAGGATGTAGATACACTAAATGAGTTAGAATAGATTAAATGTAAGTTACATATGCATGAAAAGTTATGATTTTATCCAGAAAATGCTTGAAAATGTTAAAATTAATGTTATATTACGACAATATCGCTAATTTGAACGATACAGCCTCATATAAAATCCCAATTTTTTTCAACATCATATAATTTTTAACATGAATTTTATTTATATTTGTAGTATACATAATGAATGAACCTATCATACACAAATTTGAGTGTTGAAAAGCTCCAAAGCTTATTCTGAATGCCATTTTATGTTGCGTTATGTCACAATATTAGATTTTTACTAATTTCGTATCAATTTTTACAATAAATTTTATTCATAGTTGCTAATATTTTTCACATCAATGATGCTTTGATTTGCATAATGAATTAGAAAAGTGAGCTAAAACAGGAAAAATTTAGCAGCTGCATGCAGTTTAAAGATTTGGGACACAATTTCATACTGTCCCCATGACAAGCTAAGACTGAATGCTAGTTGTATTTTGTTGGATAACAGAATATTATGAACAATCTCTATTCACTTTCTGGAGTTTGTTTTACCTTTGTTTTGCACATGATAATCCTTTGGTATCAGTAATATATCATTTGCGTGACTTGTATTGACAGAATCTGACCCCAGAAACACATGCTGCAAAGTGCTGAAAACACTTAAGTACCAGGCATTTGAAATAAGATATATATATTTTTTTCAAGGGACAGAAAGCATCTTTATTTTGAATTTTCTATTTGGATATTGATTAAGCTACATGATTAAGACCAATGATTGAACTTTTAAAAAATTTAATGAGCTATTAAGGTTAGACTCTACTAAATGACAAATCAGCTGCTGGCATAGTCAAAAATAGTACTTATATAAACAAAGCCATGCTACTTTCGCTTTGAATAACACTGTCAATATTGACGATATCCGAGTTCTTAAACGCTTTTGTGATCGTGAAACACTTCCGGATTGACAAGCATTTTGATTCAGTCAGCCTCATTGCATGGGAAAAATACTGAAGCCTCATCAATGATGACACGTATGCATAATGATCTGAAAGGGAAAATTGGTAATTTGCATACCCCAGTTGAATGAGGCGATAGAAATTTCTTATTAGACTTTAAAGTCGGGTCATCGCTTGGTTATGTTACTAGGCAGACGTGCCACTGAGAAAATGATATCGCCGCACAAAGTGAACTTCAAGTAATATCCTAAAATTCACAAAACGTTATAATGGCCGCCTATGGAAAATATTTAGTGGATAGGAAAAATGAAAGGATATGGAGTGAATGTACATGTGACAAAAACGCACACGATACATAGAAAACTCCAGTTTATCAAGGACAGGGCTTTTATTCCTGTCTAGATCTTGATGTCGCCTGAGGGTCTACAACTAGAGGTGAACAACATTCACCCGCTCAAGCGAGGTCAAGAACGCCCCTAGCGTGCACTAAGCGGTATTCTTGACAAAAATTATATTAAGGTCTAACCTAAAGCCGAAAATTGAGGGGAAATAAAATTTTTCCCAGGAAGTGACATTTCGTGTTACAGTTGGTGAAATATGTCTAGGTTATAGGAAATAAAGGCATATTTTGCACCTAAGATCAACTGGTATCAAATTACAGACCTGTTCAGATGTTTATGTAATATTTCGCAAAATTTAAAGAATTTCCCATATTACAAGCCCCTGTAAGACTTTTACCAAGGTTTAAGTATGTAGATACACTAAATGAGTTAGAATAGATTAAATGTAAGTTACATATGCATGAACAGTTATGATTTTATCCAGAAAAATGCTTGAAAATGTTAAAATTAATGTTTTGTTATATTACGACAATATCGCTAATTTGAACGATACAGCCTCATATAAAATCCCAAATTTTTTTCAACATCATATATTTTTTTAACATGAATTTTATCTATATTTGTAGTATACATAATGAATGAACCTATCATACACAAATTTGAGTGTTGAAAAGCCCCAAAGTTTATTCTAAGTGAAATTTTTTGTTTCGTTATATCACAATATGAGATTTTTACTAAATTTCACATCCATTTTTGCAATAAATTTTATTCATAGTTGCAAATTTTTTTCACATCAATGATGCTTTGATTTGCATAATGAATTAGACAAGTGAGCTAAAACAGGAAAAATTTAGCAGCTGCATGCAGTTTTAAAAATTTGGGACACACTTTCATACTGTCCCCATGACAAGTAAAGACTGCATTTTCAACAAATTTCACACTTAGTTGTATTTTGTTGGATAACAGAATATCATGAACAATCACTATTCACTTTCTGGAGTTTGTTTTACCTTTGTTTTGCACATGATGATCCTTTGGTATCAGTAATATATAATTTGAGTGAATTGTATGGACGGAATCTAACCTCAGAAACACATGCTGCAAAGTGCTGAAAACACTTAAGTACCAGGCATTTGAAATAAGGAATATATTTTTTTTCAAGTGGCAGAAAGCATCTTTATTTTGAGTTTTCTATTTAGATATTGATTAAGCTACATGATTAAGACCAGTAATTGAACTTTTAAAACATTTAATGAGATATTAAGATTAGACTCTACTAAATGACCAATCAGCTGCTGGCATAGTCAAAAATAGTACTTATATAAACAAAGCCATGCTACTTTCGCTTTGAATAAAACTGTCAATATTGACAATATCCGAGTTCTTAAACGCTTTTGTGATCATGAAACATTTCCAGATTGACAAGCATTTTGATTTAGTCAGCCTCATTGCATGGGAAAAATACTGAAGCCTCATCAATGATGACACGTATGCACAATGATCTGAAAGGGAAAATTGATAATTTGCATACCCCAGTTGAATGAGGCGATAGAAATTTCTTATTAGACTTTAAAGTTGGGTCATCGCTTGGATATGTTACTAGGCAGACGTGCCACTTTGAGAAAATGATATCGCCGCACAAAGTGAACTTCAGGTAATTTTGAAAATTCACAAAACGTTATAATGGCCGCCTATGGAAAATATTTAGTGGAGTCTGACCTAAATGGATCCCATTACTATATCCGCCGGACCTAAAGGTAAACGAAATGACAGAAACACAATAGATCTACATTTTTGGATTTATATCTCGAATTTGACGAAAATGGTCATCTGAGTACTAAAATGAACGACAAAAGGGGTGAATTTAATTTCATAACTATAAATTCCCCTAACATGGACAATAATATTCCAGCATCCACTGCTTACAGAGTGCGTTTCACAGTTGATTTGTTACGCGAAAGCTAGCACAAATTATACAGACTTTCTCTTTCTCCGCGATCGCCTTATTAATCAAAGCTTCAAATAATTCCGCTTATACAATCACTAAAATTTCTTTAATAGATATCAGTCTCTTGTGAAAATATTTAAAGTTTCGAATCGAACTCAGATTCAAGATTCATTTTTTTTTCTTAATACTGGGATGATCATTTCTTAACTGTCAACGACTTTTCAGTAGCAATAGCAAATCCTAGAAAATGTTGTTGAGTTGCCACCGGACACTACCACAATGGAAGGGGAGGTTTGGCGCGCAATAAAACCGGTTTAACCCATCATTTATTTTGAAATGTCTACCAAGTGTGGAACATTGGCGTTGGAATACAAAAAATGTCTTTGTAATAAAAATTTTGATCAGTTTAAGCAGTTGCAGCTGAAAGAATTATAGACTTCAAATGGACCTTGTTCATGTATTTTGGCGAAACATTTCTTCCGTAGTGCGACAGTGTTTTACCAGCAGACTAGATTCCTTGAGCTAGCCGGCAGTTTATCGGCGAGCACTCTTTGACCCTTATTTCAAAATTACGTTTCGTCATATGCTTTTTCTGTTCCAAGATAGTGGTCATCGAGTTAGTAGTCTACCTGCATTGGGTTTTTATTCGCATGTTTATTATACTATAGGGAATCGGGATAGAGAAAGGGGAGGTTTGGGTACCCATAAACCGGTTTAACCCTACCACTGGCTTTTGCTAGTGCCTGTGTTATATTGTCATTTTTCCCCCATGCTAGATTTTCCCCGGGGGAAAAATGAGATCATTCTCATTTTCCCCCCTGGGAAAATTGAGATCATTGTCACTTTTCCCCCACGGAAAACTGACAATACGTATACGTATTGCCATTTTCCCCCATGCTGATTTTTCCCCCATACAAATTTCTTGTTATATAACACATATAAGCAATGAAGGGATATGGAGTAAATAGTCTCTACAACTATATGGCAAAAATGAGCAATGGAAAAACGCTTTTATTTTTTGCTTCATCTTGAAGAACATATGTCTTTTCTATCTCAATTGTTCTGACATGTCCGAGCTTTGATCAACAACTGATTAATGACATATTTGTATATACATGCCTCTGAACACACAGACCTTGTCCATGTGTCAAGAATTCACATATAAATCTCATAGAACGCTCTTCGATTTTGACACAACTCTTAATGCAATTTCTTTAATAAATGACCTAATTTGAGAACCGAACTCGATGTTTAATCGTTTTCACTCATTAATATTACTATTAATTGGCTGATCAAAAAGGAGGGATCCATGAGTTGGACCCCCTTTTTAAAAAAAAAAATGGTGTGCAAAATTTAGGCACGACTGACAAAAGATCGGTAAAAAAATGGTCTGGAACCCCCTTTTTTAAGGAACCTCATTGGAACCCCTTTTTCGGGATTTCAGAAAAGGGGGTAGACAAGGATCAACACACACAAAAAATTGACAATACAATCCATGATAAAGAAAATCAGATTAAAAAACTGACATTTTGAATTATTTATACAATACAATAAAGCAACAATGCCGCCAATGATTTGGCCAAGGTGGTATTTCGTAAAGTGTCCTGGTATATTACCCAGGTCATCTCTCCAACGAAAGAATTAATTTATCACGTATATAACTGGAAATTCCCTGGACAGATCAACTCCAAACTTTGTCTATCGGTCTGTATATATTTTGTGAAATTTTGCCATTAATTAATAGTTCCTATTGACCAGGTTGTTTTATTGTTTAGTTATTTTTTTTATTTTTTATTTTTATTTATTTTATTTTTTTGGGGGGGGGGGGGCTTTTCCCACAGGTTCCACTAATTAAATTTCAGAGAAAGTATTTTCATGCGACCAATGATGACATCGGGGGGAAAAATGAGCATATGTACGGTTGAAAGGGGGAAAAATGGCAATGATCTCATTTTTCCCCTGTGTTCCGTAAGGAGGGAAGTTTGGAACATGCCCAATTTTCCGGGGAGAAAAATCAGCATATGCTACTTTTTCCCCCGGAAAAACTGGCATGGGGGAAAAATGGCTATAGAACACCGGTACCAAGTCCGGCTATCCCGAGTTCCTATCGTTATTCATGTTTGTCTCTTGTTTTCATTTTTGTTTTTCTGGTGAGGTTTGCTTGTAAATTGTGGCATGTCATTGTAGTTCCTGGCCATTGTAGGTGTTTGCTGTTTTCCTGTTTTTGTAATGTAATTATTAAAACAATAATTGCCAAATATTCGTTGAAAAACATAAGATAATTAATCTTTCTTGTTTTACAAAATGGAAACTACAAAAACTACAAAATGGAACTATACCAAAAAATTATAAACTAATTTCAATTTTCAATGATAACAGCAGGTACATTGACGATATCCTTACTATTGACAATCCCCAGTTTTTAGATTATGTAGACATCATTTACCCACAAGAATTTAAACTAAATAAAGCAAATAATGATTCTAAATACTAGCTTTTCTGGATCTAAGTATCATCTTTGACTCTGGTAAAAACAAATTAAAAATAATCATGATAAAAAGGAAGATTTTGATTTCTCTCTTCTTTGACGGCGAAGTTCCTCTAACTCCATCCAACAGGGTGTACACATTACAGCTGGTACGATTTGCACGCGTTGACGATTTTAAAGAGCGAAACCTTACCCTCACATCAAACTTTTACAACAAGGTAAAGATTTCATTAATATGGAAGTTTTACAGAAGACATTGACATTTGATATCTAAATATGAAGTGACTTGCGAACAGCTATTTACAAAAGGCATTCCTGATCCTCGATTTTATTGAAATGTTGTTCGAAAATGCCAAAACTGATAAAATATCCAGAGAAACTGGGACGTAACTCACATTCTTTACGTAATAGTGGATATCGACGGGATATTCTTAACGAACCCACTAAGATGGCTTTTGATTCCATTGACTTCAAGATTTTACACATGATGTACTGGCCTCTCACTGAGACTGTCGATTTCTACTGAAATACTTGATTCCTTTTTTAATGAATAACTTCATATTTACAACGACATCGTTAAAGAATTTTTAAAAACCTACGCTCGCGGGTGACGTTAAACGTAAAGTTAATTTAAGATGGCCTAAACTACGTTTTGTCACATTCCTTTCTTTTCAAGATAGTGGTAATAGAGTAAGTCATCTAACTGTATTGGGTTTTATTCGCATGTTAGTAGTGAATCGGGATACCCTAGACCACCTATACTCCCATAGAGCTAATGTTATAATCCCTAAATTCTTCCTGATTATGCAAATGAGCTTATAAGCCACGCCCATTCCCTTATTTGGTCAAAAACCCTACTTCCAAGCGTCAAGAACGTAGAGCACCGTGAGCGTAGCGAAATGGTGTGAGAGTGGTGTGACGATTGGGGTGGGGCAACCGGGTTCAGTATTCTAACCCTAACCTCTTATTGTTTATCCTGTTTTTTTTATTCTTCGATTTTTGTTCATAGCTATCTCCCTTTGTTTTGTGTACTCTGGAGTCCATGTTTTGTTTTGTCCTAACGTTACCCCAGCTTTTGCATCTGTTTATTGTTGTACTCCGTTCTGTGTATTATTTTTTTCTTTTATTGTTATCCATTTTTATTGTTTTGTATAATTATTGATTTGTGGTGCATTTCCTTTATTGTTTCCTGTATCTATATACTTTTCAATTAGGCAATAAATAATACACTAATTTGCATATATACATATTTTATTTTCCCCGTCATGAAGCAAGCATGGGTCGGAGAGCCACCCACATGCTACCTGTACAATTTAAAATCCATACGGCCTCGTGCTATAATCGTCCATGGCCACTCTTTTGTCAAATACGATTCTATAGTCTTTATTTTGATATACGGACAGGAGTTTCATATTATCTCGTATGATCCGGAAATTATCGCTCATAGTCTTTACATCGTTTCTGTTGTTTATCACCATGTCTTTAATCGTATCGAAGTTGATGATCAAGGCACTCTTGTAGTTCAGTGTTATTCCTTTCACTTTACACGCAGTTTCGGTTCCATCGTTGTCCGGTGTTGCTTATCTGTAGGCATAGTTTTTCGGTCCTCCAGTCACGAACTCTGTAATTCTATTTCCAACTATTTCATCTGTTAATTCTCCTAAGAAGTCCCCTAATTGTGGTTTCCAACCTGTATGTTGGGAAGTAAATACAATGGAATCTGTATCTGCGTAGATTGCGCGAGTGTCCAGGTTCTCCAAATAACTGTACAGCTTGAGTCTTGCTTGGGCTGTAGTGTAGGCAGCAATGACCACGTTTGTTCTTCCGGAGTCTTCGACGAATTCTTCTTTGTATCGATATCTTCCTCCAATCATCGCATCACTTACGAGATTAACACCGATGAGATTGATTTGATCACTAGCTATCAAATCGACAAAGTCGCTTGGTTCGGAATAGTATTTTATCTGTGGCATATTGGATCTTTGACCGAATTTCCCCCAGAAGCTGTTTAACATCAATTTGGCTGAAGCTCTCATTCCTGGATTTTTGTTAATTCTGTTGTAGTCCAGGAATATCCCTTCTCTTTCGAAGTAATCTCTGATATAGTTCTGTTTGTCTTCTTCAATTTGACACCATTCGGGCCATCCACTGGCTTTCTGCTTCATTATGAGAAAAGTGTTGACGTATTCGGTAAGGAGTCCTCCTGTCTTGGTCGTTTGATCGCATTGTTCCGTGTCAAAGTGCCAGACTTCATAGATTCTGTCTATCTGATATCCTTTCTCCATCGCTTTCTTTAGTTCATCGGTGACCCAGGTTCCGGTCAAAGCTCTTTCCTCGTCTATGTGTTGACACGGCGTTTGTTGACTGGATTCGGCGCAGGTTTTACATAACGTGAACAATAGTTTGTTGTTTATTTTTGCAGGGAGTACCGGGATGTAGAGTCCTCTCGGTGGAAGTACTTTGCATTTGACGAGTCCTTCATATTGCTGTATATTTTTGAAATTTTCCGTGACGATGGTTGGGTGTCTTACAGGTATCTTGCCGGTCTTGTTGATGTAAGGGTACAGTGAAGTAACGTCGTAGTTATCAATGTTTTCGTCGTCAGAAGCTTCTTTGTACATTGCAAATGCTTCTGTACGTCCTCCGTAAAAGGCATCTCTGGGTTCCAATGGGTAAACATATTCGAGGGAGTTTACGAAACTTTGTATGTGAGGATCACTCTGCATTTCTCTATCGAAATCGCACTCCCATACACCGACGTAGGTATAGCCTTGGTCTTCTAGGTATTTTTTCTGATCCAACGTGCGTTGATGAAGATCACCCATAGTCATGCCATTGACTGGATTGATTGTCGAGGCACTATAACAACGTAAACATCCGTGCCAGAAACAACCGTTGTATTCAAAGACTTTATTATCGTTGTATCCATCGACCTTGTATGCACCAATATCCTTCTCACCGCCATTACGAGCGTGCTGTATCCTAATACCGTGCACTTCAGATAGATGTTGTAGCCATTTCATTGCTTTAATGGAGTGTTTCTCTTGGGGTCTGTAGCCCAGGGCGGGTATGATGCCTATCGTGTCCGGTTTTAAAAACAAAGTGCGAAACACCAGGTTACAAGCTGATGCTATCGTAATGCATTGTTTGAATGGATCGATTCCTCCGTGTCCGTCGGTGCATGTCATCTCCATGAATAATTCCCGGAACTTGAGACAGGTTTTTCTCAATATGTCCGCATCGGAACGGCAATAACTCAACAGTTCTTGGTGTAAGTCGAACATGGAACTCCAGTGTGTGTTGTACCATTCAAGGAAGGCGCTTCTCTTCTCGAGCTTCAATTTTTCTGGTTGGTAATACTTGACATCTGGTAGGCGGTTGAGTATCACGGATTGATTTTCTTTAGTGTTGAATAGGTGAGGAAAGTATTCTTTCTTCAATTCCGTCAAGCCAAACATTTTTGGTAGTTTGGATAATGCCATCGGTAAAAAGTTCATTGAGTCAATCATTCTGATGTTGCAGTCAGGTACGGTGACGGCCATATTTTTCGTTCCATTAGGAATCACATCTGGTAATATTCCTTCGGTATACAAGTAGTTTAAGATAGGATAACTGTCGTATCCTTTAAAGTTGTGGCACAGGACGGTAGCTCCATTGTTTTTTCCAGAGAATAGCCATTGGCAGAAGTGGTTGGTGGTTTCAGGTCCGGTAAATACTAGTTCGTTTTTCCCACATTCTGCACAGGACGTGTGTTCATCGATTCTGTTATTCATACACTTCAAACAGACTTTGTGTACCACACACAGATTCGGCTGATGTTCGTATGAGCCACACTTCATTGATTTGCAGTGAGTGCACTTGCAGTTATCGTCGGGCGAGTAACCTTTATCGCACTGGACAAGGTCGTCCTGGGTGCATTCAAAATCGAAGAAAATATAAGTCTGTTTTTTCTGACAGTCCTTGGCATTAGCGGGTAGCATGTAGCACTGATGTCCTGATGGGTAGAAGTCTTTACAGGTTTTACAGTAGATGTTCCCGCAGGTATGATCTCCATATCGTTTGTTCAAGGTTTGTCATCATGTAGTACATTTGTAGTAGGTAGTACACGTTGAGCTTCCAGACAGCGTCTTCTTTTTGTGTAGTTCGAAACATGTCCAACCTTTTAGGTATCGCCCGCAATCAGTACATGGTATCCAGTCATCTTCGCTTTGGGCATGAACTTTTCTACAGTAGTGGCATACGTTGTTGCATGTATGTTCTTCTTTAGTATTGTATCCTTTGTTACAATCGGAACAATAATAGCCACGTGACAAAAAGGCAGGCATGCTGGTAATGACATCGTAATGGTTGTCGTGGTAAAACAGGTAGATCTTCTTCTCGGCTTCGAGGCTTTTGTATATAACAGTGTGGAAATGCTCTTTGGATACGACGTGAATTTGATAGTCTGGTAGAACTGCTTGGAATCGTTTGATTTCTTCGATACCGCATTTGTGTAAAGGTACCCCTGCTTTAGCATGTAACTCTACTGCCATTTCTTCCAGCGACCTTGTCTGATACAGTTCCATTTTTCGTACCCATCAAGTTTAGCCTTAGCCGTAACGATCACTCTGGCACAAGACAGGTCGTCTTTGTTTTTAATTTGGATAATAGATGTTTTACTTCCCAGGAACCTTTTTATATCAATATAGTCAGTTTTCTTTTTTCCGCTACCCGTTGGCATACTGATGTGGGTGACTTCCATTTCTACGCCCTGTGTTAAGGTCAGTTCCTCATTTGATTGGACAACACGTTCCACCTCGTCCAATAATAAATTACTGGACAGTTGGTCCACCCTCATGAACGGCATCGTGATGGGGAAGTCCAGATCAGGTGTTTGTAGTGTAATCTGAACTAAGTCCTCTGGCTTGGTAAAAGCGGTCACTTTCTTCAAGATAGCGTCGAAAAGCTCGTGCAGCGTTTGAAGTACTTGTGGGAGGCTCTGGACGTTGATCTCTTTGAACTGGATTTGGTACTGGGTAGCCGTGGTTTGAAATCTTGGTGCACTTTTTCGACCTTTGATCTTTAACTCGAACATATCTCCAGGCTTTTGGGGTTTAATACTATCTCCTCCTACTTGATGTCTTTCCTGAATGTGACGCTCTAAAGCAGATGGTCGGCAGAACCTGGCATGGCATTCCATACATTGGTATCTGGGCTTGTCGTGGTTTTTCAGATGTGCTTCCAAGTTAGCTTTTCCGGTAAACCGCTTAGGGCAAATGGTACAGGCAAAGGTCATATGGTCTCTAAACATTCTGTAGTGATTCAACAATTCTCTTCTGCTGTCAAAGGACTGTTGGCAATATCCGCATGAATGCATCTGCAAAAGATAATAATTAATAATTGATTAATTATGTATTATTGATTACTTACGTGTTGTCATTTGATAACTTTATTGAACAGTTTAATATATATAATAACTTCATATTCGGGTTTATTGTTATTTAAATTAATTAAATTAAGTTCGCTTACCTTTGTTCTTTTTATTTTCGCTGGGTACGTCTGTTCAATTCGGCTGTTAGTTGCAGAATGAGGAAATTGCTCGATACGTCTGATTTTATACAGGTAGACGCGTTGTAACGACGGTTCCCATTGGTCGGTTATTTTTGTTACGGGTTTTGTGATTGGTCGATTATTCTGTGTTCTGATTGGCTGGATTTATAACAAAGTCGGCGTCTGAATGGTTGAATTCCCTGCAATTTGATTGGTCGGTTCATTTCTCTATTGTTATGTTTCTTTTAATAGATCGAATATTCCAGAAGATGATGCAATCGATCGATTTTCCAGGTGTACGGACAAGCCCAGATACCAATGTATGAAATGCCGTGCCACGTTCTGCCGACCATCTGCTTTAGAGCGACACACTCAGGAAAGACATCAAGTAGGAGGAGCTAGTATTAAACCCCAAAAGCCTGAAGATATGTTCGAGTTAAAGATCAAAGGTCGAAAAAGTGCACCAAGATTTCAAACCAAGGCTACCCAGTACCAAATCCAGTTCAAAGAGATCAACGTCCAGAGCCTCCCACAAGTACTTCAAACGCTGCACGAGCTTTTCGACGCTATCTTGAAGAAAGTGACCACTTTTACCAAGCCAGAGGACTTAGTTCAGATTACACTACAAACACCTGATCTGGACTTCCCCATCACGATGCCGTTCATGAGGGTGGACCAACTGTCCAGTAATTTATTATTGGACGAGGTGGAACGTGTTGTCCAATCAAATGAGGAACTGACCTTAACACAGGGCGTAGAAATGGAAGTCACCCACATCAGTATGCCAACGGGTAGCGGAAAAAAGAAAACTGACTATATTGATATAAAAAGGTTCCTGGGAAGTAAAACATCTATTATCCAAATTAAAAACAAAGACGACCTGTGTTGTGCCAGAGCGATCGTTACGGCTAAGGCTAAACTTGATGGACACGAAAAATGGAATTCTATCAGACAAGGTCGCTGCATCCAGGAAGAAATGGCAGTAGAGTTACATGCTAAAGCAGGGGTACCTTTACACAAATGCGGTATCGAAGAAATCAAACGATTCCATGCAGTTCTACCAGACTATCAAATTCACGTCGTATCCAAAGAGCATTTCCACACTGTTATATACAAAGGCCCCGAAGCCGAGAAGAAGATCTACCTGTTTTACCACGACAACCATTACGATGTCATTACCCGCATGCCTGCCTTTTTGTCACGTGGCTATTATTGTTCCGATTGTTACAAAGGATATAATACTAAAGAAGAACATATATGCAACAACGTATGCCACTACTGTAGAAAAGTTCATGCCCAAAGCGAAGATGACTGGATACCATGTACTGATTGCGGGCGATACCTAAAAGGTTGGACATGTTTCGAACTACACAAAAAGAAGACGCTGTCTGGAAGCTCAACGTGTACTACCTACTACAAATGTACTACATGTGGACAAACCTTGAACAAACGATATGGAGATCATACCTGCGGGAACATCAACTGTAAAACCTGTAAAGACTTCTACCCATCAGGACATCAGTGCTACATGCTACCCGCTAATACCAAGGACTGTCAGAAAAAACAGACTTATATTTTCTTCGACTTTGAATGCACCCAGGACGACCTTGTCCAGTGCGATAAAGGTTACTCGCCCGACGATACCGGCAAGTGCACTCACTGCTAATCAATGAAGTGTGGCTCCTACGAACATCAGCCGAATCTGTGTGTGGTACACAAAGTCTGTTTGAAGTGTATGAATAACAGAATCGATGAACACACGTCCTGTGCAGAATGTGGGAAAAACGAACTAGTATTTACCGGACCTGAAACCACCAACTACTTCTGCCAATGGCTATTCTCTGGAAAAAACAATGGAGCTACCGTCCTGTGCCACAACTTTAAAGGATACGACAGTTATCCTATCTTAAACTACTTGTATACCGAAGGAAATTCCTAATGGAACGAAAAATAGATGTTGTAGCCATTTCATTGCTTTAATGGAGTGTTTCTCTTGGGGTCTGTAGCCCAGGGCGGGTATGATGCCTATCGTGTCCGGTTTTAAAAACAAAGTGCGAAACACCAGGTTACAAGCTGATGCTATCGTAATGCATTGNATACTTTCCTCACCTATTCAACACTAAAGAAAATCAATCCGTGATACTCAACCGCCTACCAGATGTCAAGTATTACCAACCAGAAAAATTGAAGCTCGAGGAGAGAAGCGCCTTCTTTGAATGGTGCAACACACACTGGAGTTCCATGTTCGACTTACACCAAGAACTGTGGAGTTATTGCCGTTCCGATGTGGAGATATTGAAAAAAGCCTGTCTCAAGTTCCGGGAATTATTCATGGAGATGACATGCACCGACAGACACGGAGGAATCTATCCATTCAAACAATGCATTACGATAGCATTAGCTTGTAACCTGGTGTTTCGCACTTTGTTTTTAAAACCGGACACGATAGGCATCATACCCGCCCTGGGCTACAGACACCAAGAGAAACACTCCATTAAAGCAATGAAATGGCTACAACATCTATCTGAAGTGCACGGTATTAGGATACAGCACGCTCGTAATGGCGGTGAGAAGGATATTGGTGCATACAAGGTCGATGGATACCACGATAATAAAGTCTTTGAATACAACGGTTGTTTCTGGCACGGATGTTTACGTTGTAATAGTGCCTTGACAATCAATCCAGTCAATGGCATGACTATGGGTGATCTTCATCAACGCACGTTGGATAAGAAAAAATACCTAGAAAACCAAGGCTATACCTACGTCGGTGTATGGGAGTGTGATTTCGATAGAGAAATGCAGAGTGATCCTCACATACAAAGTTTCGTAAACTCCCTCGAATATGTTTACCCATTGGAACCCAGAGATGCCTTTTACGGAGGACGTACAGAATCATTTGCAATGTACAAAGAAGCTTCTGACGACGAAAACATTGATTACTACGACGTTACTTCACTGTACGCCTACATCAACAAGACCGGCAAGATACATGTAGGACACCCAACCATCGTCACGGAGAATTTCAAAAATATACAGCAATATGAAGGACTCGTCAAATGCAAAGTACTTCCACCGAGAGGACTCTACATCCCGGTACTCCCTGCAAAAATAAACAACAAACTATTGTTCACGTTATGTAAAACCTGCGCCGAATCCAGGCAACAAACGCAGTGTCAACACATAGACGAGGAAAGAGCTTTGACCGGAACCTGGGTCACCGATGAACTAAAGAAAGCGTTGGAGAAAGGATATCAGATAGACAGAATCTATGAAGTCTGGCACTTTGACACGGAACAATGCGATCAAACGACCAAGACAGGAGGACTCTTTACCGAATACGTCAACACTTTTCTCAAAATGAAGCAGGAAGCCAGTGGATGGCCCGAATGGTGTCAAACTGAAGAAGACAAACAGAACTATATCAGAGATTACTTCGAAAGAGAAGGGATATTGCTGGACTACAACAGAATTCACAAAAATCCAGGAATGAGAGCTTTAGCCAAATTGATGTTAAACAGCTTCTGGGGGAAATTCGGTCAAAGATCCAATATGCCACAGATAAAATACTATTCCGAACCAAGCGACTTTGTCGATTTGATAGCTAGTGATCAAATCAATCTCATCGGTGTTAATCTCGTAAGTGATGCGATGATTGGAGGAAGATATCGATACAAAGAAGAATTCGTCGAAGACTCCGGAAGAACAAACGTGGTCATTGCTGCCTACACTACAGCCCAAGCAAGACTCAAGCTGTACAGTTATTTGAAGAACCTGGACACTCGCGCAATCTACGCAGATACAGATTCCATTGTATTTACTTCCCAACATACAGATTGGAAACCACAATTAAGGGACTTCTTAGGAGAATTAACAGATGAAATAGTTGGAAATAGAATTACAGAGTTCGTGACTGGAGGACCGAAAAACTATGCCTACAGATTAGCAACACCGGACAACGATGGAACCGAAACTGCGTGTAAAGTGAAAGGAATAACACTGAACTACAAGAATGCCTTGATCATCAACTTCGATACGATTAAAGACATGGTGATAAACAACAGAAACGATGTAAAGACTATGAGCGATAATTTCCGGATCATACGAGATAATATGAAACTCCTGTCCGTATATCAAAATAAAGACTATAGAATCGTATTTGACAAAAGAGTGGCCATGGACGATTATAGCACGAGGCCGTATGGATTTTAAATTGTACAGGTAGCATGTGGATGGCTCTCCGACCCATGCTTGTTTCATGACGGGGAAAATAAAATATGTATATATGCAAATTAGTGTATTATTTATTGCCTAATTGAAAAGTATATAGATACAGGAAACAATAAAGGAAATGCACCACAAATCAATAATTATACAAAACAATAAAAATGGATAACAATAAAAGAAAAAAAATAATACACAGAACGGAGTACAACAATAAACCGATGCAAAAGCTGGGGTAACGTTAGGACAAAACAAAACATGGACTCCAGAGTACACAAAACAAAGGGAGATAGCTATGAACAAAAATCGAAGAATAAAAAAAACCGGATAAACAATAAGAGGTTAGGGTTAGAATACTGAACCCGGTTGCCCCACCCCAATCGTCACACCACTCTCACACCATTTCGCTACGCTCACGGTGCTCTACGTTCTTGACGCTTGGAAGTAGGGTTTTTGACCAAATAAGGGAAATGGGCGTGGCTTATAAGCTCATTTGCATAATCAGGAAGAATTTAGGGATTATAACATTAGCTCTATGGGAGTATAGGTGGTCTAGGGTATCCCGATTCACTACTCATGTTTATTATACTGTAGAGAAACGGGATAGGGAAAGGTAAGGTTTGAGTACCCATTTACCGGTTTAACACTACCGCTAGCTTTTACTAGTGCCGGTACCTAGTCCAGCCATCGCGAGTTCCTATAGTTATTTATGTTTGTCTGCAGTCTATTTTGTGTTTTTGTAGTGCAGTTCTCTTGTGCGTTGTGGCTTGTGATTGTAGTTTTCGGCTATTGTAGGTGTTTACTGTTATCTTGTCTTTATAATATGTGAAAGACATAAGATTAATGCATATTTTTCTATCTTCTTATAAAATTTTTATCATTCACGAAAAACATTTATTTAATACTGATCATTCGGATTTCATTCGGTTTTATACATTTTAAACATTTTTTGAAATTATGGATTTCCTATGTTTGGGTTCACGTGCTGCTGATGAGGAATTCAAAATTTCCGAAATGGCCATACAGCTCATTAAAATTATTTCATTTGAAGGTAACATATGTGTTATGGTCTCATGTTCATTTACTCCATATCCTTTCGTAAAATATTCAATACAGGGGTTTCTTTTATTGCAGTGTCAAGTTTGGTAAAACAATTCCCCGTGGTAGAGATGTATGCTCTTTATTTTTTCTTAGATATGGTGTACTTGTACATGATATAATATCTCATGTGTACACTTTGTTCAATTACTATTTTATAAATTTATGTAAATTTTAAAACCTAAAGTTTATAACTCCCTCCATCGTGGTTTTGTCCTTAGCTATATTTGATATTACTGATTATTCGGATTTCGTTTGGTTTTATGCATTTCAAACATTTTTTGAAATTATGGATTTCCTATGTTTGGGATCTTGTACTGCTGATGAGGAATTAATTTCCGAAATGGCCATACAGCTCATTAAAATTATTGCAGTTGAAATTAACATATGTGTTATGGTCTCATGCTCATTTACTCCATATCATTTCGTAAAATACGCCTTAAACACATTTGCCTGCATAGTAATTTTACTCTATCATTGGTTGATTTGATGACCGAATAACCTGTTCGTCTTTTAGGTGATAAACCATAAAAGTACGTAACGGTTGACGAACGTATAGAAACCGTTTATTTTGCAATATTGAAAAAAAAATCAACGGTAGCAAGTTTTCATTCCAAATGAGAAGTACTGTATACCCGCCTCAATAGAAAATAAAGTGCAATTTATTTGCATTTTTTTCAGCAAACTTTACCACTATAACAGTCGTTAAAACTGGCTCGTATCTCTCTCGTCAAAGCTGGGTGAACATGACCTTAAGCAGACTATGAATCTACAACGTCTTCTTGGTCAGTGTTTAGAATCATTTTTTGACATTATTGATTACTAATTTTTTCGGCAATGACAGAAGATTATTTAATGCTACATGGTCATACTGAAATAGACAAGAGCAATCTCTTGATAACTTTTGTTTGGAAGCAACTATTTGATAATATAAACAAAATATTTTGAGAATAAAATAATCTATAGCTTATTAAAAGATAATAATAAATTTGAAAAAAATCGTATACAGTCAGTAATATTTTTTTCAAGTGCGCGAGAAAAATAAAAGTAAAGCCCCTTTCAAGTCATTAAAAAGTTGATGTTTGTGATGAACACATCGCTTCAAGATCAAGACAAGTAATGATTCTTTTGGGCTGTGTGTCATGAAACCACAATTTCATGGCAAAGGTAAAAGTAATTTTTTTTGAAAATATTTATATTCTATTTTATGAATTCTAAGAACATGGATGGGCATATTTTCGACAAAATTCCATATGTCATCCTTTTGAAGCCCTAGGCGGAATAAGCAACGAGATAGTCCTTTTCCAAAAGCTCTGTTATCTTTTCCTGGATTTGAACTCTCCCATCAAATGGAGGTACATACACTCTTCTCTTCCGGTTATCACTTGTACGGTTGGCTAACAATACACAACTTAAACCTTGAATACATTTTAATTCTAACAAAATCAATGCAGTGTCACAGTAAACAATAACATGGCAATCTTAATATGAACAGTTTTATGAA
>MJUU01071461.1:28130-51045 GCA_002080025.1 Modiolus philippinarum
GGGGGGGGGGGGGACAACAGGTGGAACGACGTTTGATTGCCACTGGAAAAGGGACAGAGGACAAATGGGTAGAGGCAGGAAATTAAGCCTTATAAACCGCCTCGGATGGATTTTCTCCTTACAAAATTTATACTGCATGGAACTTTGCGTTTCTCCAAATGCACAGTTCGTCTACGATGGTTCACGGTCCGGCTTTCCGTATTATGACCTGACTACCCCGTATGAACAGGGCATTCCCCTATCCATCACCTAGGGACCCATCCTGTACCTCTGTAGACGAGGCCCCTGGAAACCGATCCAGGTGCCAGGCTTCATAATATTGCCTATAAGTTTGGTACAAAATAATTCTTTTGTAATAAAACCGCATTATTATATAATAGAAAAGTAAAACACAGATTAATTACACTGACGTACTGCTTGATAACTTGTACCCCCCTCCCCCACACACACTGCAAGTAAAAAATCCAAAGAAAAACTTAGTGTAAACTGTTTATTGTGAAATTAATTGTGGTTGGCATCGGTTGCTTTCTTGACAGTGCCGAGGACATTTCTTTTTTTTTTCGATTCGGTTAAATTTCTGTCAGTGTCATAAATTTTGTTAGAAACAATCAGCAGCATACTCATTTTTCATATCTGTCCTTCTTTGAAATATTTCAGCCATATCAATGCATAAAGTTTCATATAAAGTTAGAAGGGTTTATAAAATAAATGTGTATCAAAAAGTCACGGGGTAAAAAATGTGACAGTTAGGAGAAACGAGGGTGTAAAAGACACCAGCTTAAAAATCCATTCATCCTGTAAGCTATGAGGATGGTTGTCTGCAAGAAGTGTTGATCAGTTTATAACACATGAAATGGCTTGATTTACATCGCATTAAAAAAAAAATTTAGAAAAAGAAAAATAAATCAATAAATACAATAAATAAATAAAACATGTTTCTTAGGACAGATCAAACGGGTGGAATTTTACGGTCAGATCCTGCCTTCGAAAAGGAAGTTGTCAACTAGTTCCAGAAAAGGGGGAGTTCCGGGCTATATAAGCCAGTTTTTTTTTCTCACTTTTCCCAAAATAATGCACGATTTTTCTTCAAAAAGGGGTTCCATCCAACACCACACCCCGCATCCTCCAAAGTAGACTTATTCACTCTTTATAAATTGATTTTTAATCAACATTAACAGTTGAAATATCCGAATGCAAATGCGATAGTTTATAACGTGACCGACAAACGTTGTAATCCATGACACATATAAAACAGGTCTGTTCGATTGTGTCCTTACATTTATGAGGTTACTTTAGTATGGAGGTGCCTAATATATTATCATAGGAACAAGAGAAACAAATAAACAATCAATTCCAAAATAAGTCATCTGCAATAGAAACTACCACAACCCTTACAATGTTATTACATCGATGTTCTATTTGCTACATAATAAAGGACCCCATTTGTCATGCTTCGTGATCATAGGTAAAGGTATTTCTCGTCGAGTTACGTACTTTTATGGGATATCTCTAATATGAGATAAAAAGGAAAGCAAACTTAGATAGGTTCTACCAAGTCAGCTAATAAAAACTGTAGAACTTTGTGTTTTATGAGTAATAATTTGTCATAGCCATTACAGAATTCATCGTACCAGAATAGCATTCATTACAAAATCATTGATCAAAAGTATTTCTACATGAATCAGGTTTATGACTGCGGACGAAAAATGTGCAGATATAATCGTCTTAAGAATTTTTTTAATAAGTTTTTTAATACAAACATCGTTCATTCTTTGTGATTCTTATCTTGAATGACGAATATATTACTTAATACCGTCTTCTATGACTTATATTTACATAGAATTTCATGAACAGTAGAAAAGATTTAGTGGAATTGTATCTTTAAAATTATGAAACCTTCCTCATCTCCATAAGCGATTTTCAAAAGCCGAGGCTTTCGTTCATTCATGATTATAGATCACGTACACATGAGGTTTGTTTCCAAAGTAGAGTCTAGTGTATAAAAACGCTCATGCGACAGTAATTTATAATATCTACTTATTTCCAATTTAATCTGGAATTTCCCCTGTGTAGACTTTGCCGAACAGTAATCCTTTTTAATTTGATAAAATAAATCGTCTTCCAACGTTTAGATTTTATCTGCACACATAAGTTGTCGAAATGCGCATATGCAGAAATTAAATTCACAATAACTTCGGTATTTAGTTATTTGTTTATTTGTAATAGGCTGACAAATTCCAACTAATGAATAACAAAAAACAATTACATGAATCGAAATCTTCAAAAGAAACCTGCTAAAACTGCAGGGATAGTAGTTGTGAAGCAATTGTTGATAAAGACTATATGATTTGACACTTTTGCCACCTAATATTTAAGTCCAGACACTAAAACTGATCTAATTAAAACATTGTGGTAATTGCTTGGAGCTGAAAGCTTCATGCTGACTTCAATTTTGTGCTTAAAGTGATGACAAGTGATTTCATTTGTAATATAAGAATATGATATATGTAGAATAAGAAATAGTAGAACATACATCAATGACTGAAATGCTTAACTTCCTGTTAATTTTGTTTCTATAAATAACTATTCAGCATAGATCAAATAAAAATGTTTGAAACACCGTATACCTTAAAATGAGTTAGGATGTATGAAGCCTGATAGAATACAACAGATATGTAAAGGCTGACAGAAAAAAAAAGATATGTAAAGGCTGACAGAAAACAACAGATATGTAAAGGCTTACAGAATACAACAGATATGTATAGGCTGACAGAATACAACAGATATGTAAAGGCTGACAGAAAACAACAAATATGTATAGGCTGACAGAAAAACAACAGATATGTAAAGGCTGACAGAAAACAACAGATATGTAAAGGCTGATAGAATACAACAGCTATGTAAAGGCTGACAGAAAACAACAGATATGTAAAGGCTGACAGAAAACAACAGATATGTAAAGGCTGACAGAAAACAACAGATATGTTAAGGCTGACAGAAAACAACAGATATGTAAAGGCTGACAGAATACAACAGATATGTTAAGGCTCACAGAAAACAACAGATATGTAAAGGCTGACAGAAAACAATTACGAATTTGAAAAAAAATGAAATAATTTTGACACAAAATAATATGGAGGTTACTAAAGAAGTATAAAATAAATAAAATCAATCAACTCAGATACTTACTAATATGAAGACTTATCACGATTAATTACGATTCTTCTCAAATATCACTAACAAAAATCATTTTTCTGGGACTTGCGATTACATGACAAAAGCACTTAATCTTTTGCTAGACGATATTTTGTTGAGTTTGGCAATATCGTTAATCAACAGGTCATTGGAATTCCCATGGGTACAAACTCTGCACCTCTCTTTTTAGTTTGTCTTCTGCTACGAATGAGACTTTAAGAAAAAAGTACAGGATTGAACCGTACAAAACAGTGGTTAACTTATTTCAATTTTCAACGATAACAGCATGTATTACTATTGACAATCCCCAGTTTTTAGACTATGTCAACCTTATATACCCACAAGAACTGAAACTTAATATAGCAAATAATGATTCTAAATACAGCCCATTTCTTGATCTTACTATCATCGTTGACTGTGGTAAAATTAAAACTTCCCCTTTCCTGATGGCGACGTTCATGCAGACCCATCATACGGGTTGTATATATCTCAACTAGTAAGATTCGCACGCGTCTGTTCTACTCTTGACGACTTTGATGAACATCCAAACTTTTACAACAAGGTTACAGATTTCATAAACTGATGAACACATTTGAGAAGTTTTACATAAGGTATGAACATTTGATATCTAAATATGATGCAACTCACAAACAGTTTATTACTAAAGGCATTTCTTTACCTCATTTTTTGGGCATTGTTGTCGAAAAACTAAAAAACTTATTAAAAATCCAGAAAAACTGGGACGTAACTTACATTCTTTACGTAATAGGGAATATTGACAGGATATTCTTCATAATTCCGTTATATATTGGCTTTGGAATCCAATGACCGTAAGATTTTACAGGTATACTGGCCTCTCACTGATACTATCGATATGTCTACTGAAAGCCATGATGATTCGTTACCAAACCCTTCGGAAAGTTTTGAATTTTATTTTTTTTTTGGTAGTGCGACAGTGTTTTACTAGGCTCTTTAAGCTTGCCGACAGTTTAGCGACGGGAACTCCCTGACCAATCTTTCGAAATTACGTTTTGTCTTATTCTTTCCTTCTCAAGATTGTGGTCTTTGAGTTAGCAGTCTACAAGTATTGGGTTGGTTACCGAGTCTTTAATAACGTCGAAACAAGCTTGCCAGTTTATTTTCGAAGGTGGGTGATATTTAGGCCCTTTTCTAAAGAATCGTCTAACTTCTTTGCCTACGATAATGCTTAATTCTTCCGTAAATGGATGATTTCCGTGTAAGACCGCCCATAGAAGACAGGGTTGCGTGAAGCTGTCTTTCACGGACGATTGTCCAATCCAACATCGTGATTTGTTCGACGTCACAATCGCTTCTACAATAAACTCCATGGATGATTTGACGTCACAATTGAGATATCCCTTATCTTTAATAGGGCCTGTAAGTCTCGTACAATTATGGAACTTCCGGGATCAAAAATTGTACCCGGAAGTTACATTCTAAACAAAGATATCTGACGTTTCAAACAAAAATGTGAACATCATAATCTTCAGCCGTCATGTTTTGGCGGGAAACGTTTTCGAATTGCCTTTTCATCGTGGTTTCTCGTTAGTCACATGACGAGACTTACAGACCCTATATGGTCTCGTATAAGAACCTATTAGTCTCCAGTTAATATATGTCCACAAGGGTCATAGCAATTAGGCGAAGTGGAATCACAGCTGCTTGGGTAGTTCTTCTCGAAATTATCATCACGGGTAATAGAAGAGTAACTGAAAAAAATACTTCTAGTAGGTTTTTTTATAAGTAAATGGGTGACAGGCATGTCTTGATTATCAAAATAAACTGGAACAAGTTTTTGAACATCCGGGTTCCGAAAATTGCCTGCAATATCGATCAAATCGATATCTTTATTAATATATTTTCAAAAATTGTTTTATGTGTTCATTGATTTGTCGATTCTAGCGATTTATTTATTATACACTACGATATTTCTTGTAGTCGTCTCCACACTAATTAATATACAACCCATCTTTCGGATGGGATGTAAACTGATCAGGTCCACGTGTTGGAAGAAATGCCACGCTTCCTGCACGTTAAAGAACCTTGTAGCAAGCTTTTTTGAGTGGTCCGTAGGTGATCGGCTACAAGGCTAAATGCTCCGCTCTTTTCGATTTCACCCTACTTTTTCAGTGGCAATCAGAATTTCCCGTCCCATGGCCCTTTCCATACCCCAAAGTGATTACTTATTATTAACAAACTTGTTCTCGTCTTGATATAGCTGAAATATTGCTGAGTAGACGTTAAACAATATTCATTCAATCAATCAATCAACCACACTATTATAATTATTGCTTTCATAGATATTTTCATACTGTTTGAGAGTTAGAGAAATTAACGCATACAATGGGTTTTTTTATTGGTTATGACTTAAGAGTTAGAAAATGGCGAAACATGTTACCAATCCGCCACTTAACCAAATTGTCCAAACCATGTCAACAACTATCAATGTGACTGGTACTACTCGTGGAACTGATAATTCTTACCTTTCCAGAGCACCTGTTGATACCTCTGTTGTTTAGTAGTTCAAACTTAATGCTTTATTTATGTGGCGTTTGATTATATTGTTTCATTGTTTTGACATGTTGTTTGGATACATCGGCAAACGAATACCGAAGCAAAAACGAGGAAAGAGGATATTCTGAAATCATAAATCCAAAATTACGGCAATTCAAATACAACACGAATTGAGACAGTATGACAAAGACAAAACAAATAAACAAAAATGAACAAGAACGATATTAGGATTCTAAGTCCATTGCTTTGGTAATCACTTGAAAATATATCCACTGTTAAATTTGGTTTTCCTGTATATATTGTTATCTTGTCTCTTGAACATCTACTCCATATACACTCATTCTGTTAATGTATGCTCCTCATAAGTTCCCCCGCTTGAGGTATGGAGTTGGTAAACGAGTCCTCTACTAGAGGTGAATCGATATATATTTTTCTTATGCATATGTATTTATGTATCAATACATGTACATATATATTTTGAAAACTAAGGAGTATCTCCCTCATGGAAAGCTCTGTCCTTAGCTGATTTTGGCTTTACATTTAGATCATATTGGTTATTCGCTCTCTATCAGTTTTTAATAATATCATGACTGTCCCCACTTTAATGCACCCTGTCACATACGGGCAACATCGAGCTTTCAATTTCAGGTAAGTTTTTATCATCTCAGACTAACAACTACATGTAACAACTTCTATAGCTGATCACATGACATATTAGGGAGGGGACTGGAATTTTCACCTGAGTCTGGAAACTTTAACCATTGATGGATCCAGAAGGGGGGGTTCCGGGAGGGGGGGTCCTGGGGGTTGGAACCCCCCTTTTCTATGGGCAATCATTTATTCTTTAATAAATATGCTAGTGTTTTACTAAGAAAAACCCCAAAAATTTTCGCACCTCGCTCCCCTCGGCGATTTTTAAATTCTATTTGGAACCCCCCCCCCTTTCAAATTGCCTGGATCGGCGCCTGTTAACAGTTCGTGAGTCATGTGCAACATATGATATTGTGCAACACAGTACTGAAGTTGGTATTATTATTGTTATGCTTGAAATAATCACCAGAAAATATAGAAAAATGACAAATCATGCAAATAGCGAATGGACTTGGATCGCGCTTTCCATGTTTCGAAGCTATTTCTTCAGTTCTCCAAACCGTTCATTCGCATTTTTCTGGGACAGTAAAATGCTACAGTCAGTTAGTATTGTTAGTGCAAAAATGCATTCACATGCACAAAGAAACTATGCATTCTATACCTGATTTACAATCCTTATTTTCTAACGTGTATTTTCTTTCCACGCCTTGGAATGTAGGTCAAGCCAAAGGTGTTATGAAATGCTGACCATGTGACATAGTATTGTGATGAGTGGATTTTGACGAAATGGAAATCGTGTTTGTCGACATCTTCTTTAAATGTAAATTGCATCAGTTCATAAAAATGCTAAATTGAAGCACGATAATTTGAAGAAAACTGCACATTAATTAGAAAAAATATTTTTTCCACCAACACTTGTCGATCTCTATGAACGACAAAATAGGTACATAGGCTTCGCTATGTTAAATTTTGAGGTCCACGACGGGGTTTTTTTTGCAACGCTGAGACAAAAAATTATTATATATGTAGATAAATACGGGCAACATCGAGCTTTCAATTTCAGGTAAGTTTTTATCATCTCAGACTAACAACTCGTGGTAACAACTTCTATAGCTGATCACATGACATATTAGGGAGGGGACTGGAATTTTCACCTGAGTCTGGAAACTTTAACCATTGGTGGATCCCAAAGGGGGGGGGGTTCCGGGAGGGGGTCCTGGGGGTTGGAACCCCCCTTTTTTCTGGGCAATCATTTATTCTTTAATAAATATGCTAGTGTTTTACTAAGAAAAACCAAAAAAATTTTCGCACCTCGCTCCCCTCGGCGATGTTTAAATTCTATTTGGAACCCTCCCTTTCAAATTGCCTGGATCGGCGCCTGTTAACAGTTCGTGAGTCATGTGCAACATATGATATTGTGCAACACAGTACTGAATTTGGTATTATTATTGTTATGCTGGAAATAATCAACAGAAAATATAGAAAAATGACAAAACATGCAAATAGCGAATGGACTTGGATCGCGCTTTCCATGTTTCGAAGCTATTTCTTCAGTTCTCCAAACCGTTCATTCGCATTTTTCTGGGACAGTAAAATGCTACAGTCAGTTAGTATTGTTAGTGCAAAAATGCATTCACATGCACAAAGAAACTATGCATTCTATACCTGATTTACAATCCTTATTTTCTAACGTGTATTTTCTTTCCACGCCTTGGAATGTAGGTCAAGCCAAGGTGTTATGAAATGCTGACCACGTGACATAGTATTGTGATGAGTGGATTTTGACGAAATGGAAATCGTGTTTGTCGACATTTTCTTTAAATATAAATTGCATCAATCCATAAGAATGCTAAATTGAAGCACGATAATTTGAAGAAAACTGCACATTAATTAGAAAAAAATTTTTTTCCACCAACACTTGTCGATCTCTATGAACGACAAAATAGGTACATAGGCTTCGCTATGTTAAATTTTGAGGTCCACGATGGGGATATTTTGCAACGCTGAGACAAAAAAATATTATATATGTAGATAACAACACTTGTCGATCTCTATGAACGACAAAATAGGTACATAGGCTTCGCTATGTTAAATTTTGAGGTCCACGACGGGGATATTTTGCAACGCTGAGACAAAAAAATTATTATATATGTATTTAATCAGTTTTACTTTCATCCAATAACTTAAAAAAAAAACAAGTTCTTTTTATATTGTTAATTCCACATTTTATAGATAATGCAACATTTTACAAGCCATGGAAGATGTACATATTCCATAAATGAAAAAAAAAAACGCAGTAGAACGTTGGAGGAATTTTGATAAAAGCAAAATAAATTCCCATTGCTAGATCCAAAGTCTCCTTTTAAAACTACTCCCAGGTGATTTATTTTCCGTTATCATATACGAGTAAAATGTAAAATATTGAAATATTTACTAAGAAAATGTTACTGAAAATATAAAGAGGGCGACTTGACATGAAAATATCCGAAGTTAGAAACAGTATCTTGTTGCCATTTAAACCCCGTTTTTATTTCTATAATTTTCCATTATTTTCTGTCAAATAAAAATTGTTAATAAACCATAGGTCGTTATATTTAATATTTCCATGAATTCCGAGATATAAGCAATAAAGTTCGAGAACGAAATTTTCTAGCCACCATTTCACGATGCAAATCTCTCCTTTATGTCTTTAATTGTATTATAATATTCAAATATATTTCTATGTACGTAGTTGCCACAATATCTGTGTAATCATGATTCTAAGATATTAACAATTTTATTTCCAAAATTGTTTTTTTTCGACTTTGAGATTTTCTATATATTATATAGTTAACGAGGTCTAACTATGTTAGTTGCATATATCTTCTAAGATATTAGCATTAGATTCGTGGTGACCTCAAGATGAGGAACAATTAAAAAAGGCGATGTTCTATTGCTTGATTTTACCATGTATTTGTAGAGAATTTGTCTTATGTGCTTTTGCTCCATATTCTTCCATTGGGAGTCGAACCATCGCTGTTGTGACATCTATGGCAACACCGCCTGCACTTCAGTAGAAATAAACAGTAGGTTGATGTGAGCAGTCCGTGCATATGTAAGTTGACATTTCTAAACCTATCCGGCTTTTTATCAAAACACAATAAAAAAAAGTAATATATATTCAAACAAAACCTGCAGAAAATAAATTAATAGTAATTTTGTTATTTAACCCTCCAGTTATTTACATTATATCAACAATTTAGAAAGTTCCAAAATACGGGGAAACCCGCATATTAAGAAAAGAATCGCGCAATATAGTCAATGGGAATACCAATATGATAAATATTCAAGAAATAATTTTGGTCAACTGACCTTGATCTCAAAATAAACCTGATATATAAATGCCTAAATTGATATTTCATTTATTTCATTCTGACATATAGTTTAAAGATGAAAAATACAAAGTTTATAACAAGATTGAATAGACTTATGTTCCAAGTGTAACAGCTTATAGTATCTACAATGAAATAAGTTCAAAAGGAACAAATTTCATAGTTCACCTGATGAAATTTTCTCCAGTTGCAAAGTTTTTACTGCTGATCACCTGGTGAAATAATCTCCAGACGGAATAAATCTCATAGATATATCAATAACATTGGTTACATCTGGAACTTATTTCACAGGATACTATTTTGGCTTACACAAGTTCTGATTTGATGGATTGGTTTATTTTAAAATAAAGTGATGTTAATAAAAAAAAAATAGGGGACGAAATTTTCAGGACCCGAAATCCAAATGACAACAAGTAATAACTGTGTTTGGATGCAAACACAAAGTCTCCCAAACGAACTCCCATAAATTTCATTAAAATCAGAGCACTTTTAATCCCCCATTTTTGAAAATTTTGAAAATTTTTGACCCAAAAATAAATTCCAAGCAACTTACATAATCATTCTGAAAAATTTAATCCGATTCGGAGCATTTTTGATTTTCCTGCCTTTTTCCAGTTTCCATGGCAACGGCCGCCATTTTGAAAATTTTTCACCCAAAAATAGTTCAAAACAACTTGACAATCTTCCTACAAAATTTCATCCAATTTAAAGCACTTTCAATTTTCCTGCCTTTTTTAGTTTCCATGGCAACGGCCACCATTTTGAAAAATTTTGACCCAAAAATGAGTTCTACACAACTTGTACAATCTTCCTGTAAAATTTCATCCAATTTGGAACCCTTTTAATTTTCCCGCCTTTTTTCAGTTTCAATGACAACTGCCGCTATTTTCCCGCCTTTTTTCAGTTTCCACGGCAACGGCCGTCATTTTGAAAAATTTTGACCCAGAAATATGTTCTATACAACTTGTACAATCTTCTTGTAAAATTTAATCCAATTTGGAACACTTTTAATTTTCCCGCCTTTTTTCAGTTTCCATGGCAACGGCCGCCAGTTTGAATAATTTTGACCCCAAAATATATTCTACACAACTTGTACAATCTTCCTGTAAAATTTCATCCAATTTGGAGCACTTTTAATTTTCCCGCCTTTTTTCAGTTTACATGGCAACGGCGGCCATTTTGAAAATTTCAAGACAGGATTGCACATCTTCACATGGTCTTTTATGACTATGTCAAGTTTCATTAAGATCGGTGGTAAGATGGCTGAGATAGAGGGCGGACACACTTGCAGGAGAAGAAAAAGAAAGAAAGAAAGAAAGAAATCAATAAGAATAATAATAACGAGTGATGATATGTTTGCATGCAAACACAAGTCGCCCAAACCAGATTCCATACTCAATTGCTCTTTGAAAAAATGCTGTGTTGTATATGTACCGCCAATGATTGTAATAAGTTGTTCTGAAATATTTTTTTATTCCTCATGTAAGAATAAGTTTCTTAAACTCATTATGTTTTCGTCTATCAGTGCGATTAGTGCTTTAATTCACTGGTCAAAATTTACATGGATTGCGTCAGAAAGTTGTGTCATTATGACTACCCATCTCTGAGATAAAGTTTGGACAAAGTTTGCAAAATCCATTGAGGAATAATAATAATAAAAATGTTTTGTTGTAAATTTTTCACCAATGATTAATGTGTTCTGAAATAATTTCCTTTTTTATTCATCATGTAAGAATTTGTGTCTTCAACTCATTATGTTTTCATTCAACAGTGCTAGTAGTGCTTTGATTGAAGATTAAAACTTCATATCCTGTTTCATCATATAATATAATCATTTCTTTTTTTAAATATTACATGGTGTGTGTGTGTTTTTTTGGTTACATAAAGTTTTATCAGTATCAATTATTAAGCTGTATGCCTACCAGTAATTAAGCTGTCAAAACTAAAGTTGATAAATGCCACATGCGTAACACTTGTTGTTTTAGGTAAAAATATTTTATTATTTTAACTAGTTAGTTAGAAGAGATGGTTTATATTTCCCCAATTATTTAAATATATTTATATACCTGTCATCACCTACACCACTAATCACGATAATAAAATTCTAAGTTCAGTTGACGTTAAGGTTATCAATGTCAAACCACAAATGATATATAATGAAGTAATTTTCATTCATTCAAATAGCAAGAAATGATCAAACGATTTTTGACCAATGTAACAAATGAAGATCTTAACAAGACACACATTTTTGCCTTTACATTTAATCAGTTATTAATTCTCCCAAACGAAGTTTGGCGAGACTTATTGTTTTTACTCAATTCTTATTATTTTTTTTTATTCTTGATCTTCTTCTCTTTCCGCCAAAAATTTGTCCGACCATTTTCTCAGAGACTACTGGTCCAATCTTGACCAAACTTCATAGGAAGGTGGAACCTAATACCAAGAAGTGCAATCAGGTCTTGGAATTTTTAAAATGACATCGGTTACCATGGAAACGGCAAAAAAGGCGGGAAAATGAAAGTGCTCAGAATTGGATGAAATTTTACAAGAAGGTTGCTTAGGAAATGCGGAATTGGTTTCTGGGCTCCAAGACTTCAAAATGACACCGGTTGCCATGGAAACAGCAAAAAAGGCAGGAAAATGAAAGTGCTCAGAATTGGATGAAATTTTACAAGAAGGTTGCTTAGGAAATGCGGAATTGGTTTCTGGTCTCCAAGACTTCAAAATCGTGACCATTGCCATGGAAATACCAGAAAAACGGAAAATGAAAGTGTTCAGAATTGGATGAATTTTACAGGAAGTTTGCTTAGGACATGGGGAATTGGTTTCTGGTCTCCAAGACTTCATAATCGTGACCGTTGCCATGGAAATGCCAAAAAGGCGGGAATATGAAAAAGATCAGAATTGGATGAAACTCAAAATGAAGGTTACCTGAGATGTAGGAAATTGGTTTCCGCTCTCCAAGACTTCAAAATTGCGACTGTTGCCATGGAAACAGAAAAAAGGCTGGAAAATTCAAAGTACTCAGTTTTTTTTTTAAACTCAATAAACAGGAGGCATGGGTTGAGAGGAAGTGATTTATAGCCCTGATTTCTGATTTGGGAGTTCGTTTGGGAGACTTTTGTATCAGCATCCTGATACAGTTATAAATTTTCTACTATGGTTTAAGAATTGTTACAAAGACAAGGTTTAGGGTCAAAGTTCAAAGTGACCAATGACCTTTGACTCTGGCATTTTTAAATGTAACATATATGACCTAAGTTGAATGGAAAAGGTTTCAGGTTTCTATCTCTAACCGTTTTCGAGAAAACCCAACTTAAAAGATGTGACGAAACTTCAATGGTCATAATTACTGAACGGCCGACCAAAGAATTTCGATCTAAATGTAAAAAATGTCCGTCATGACCTAACTAACATTTTTGTCATTACATTTTATCAGCTATCTTTTACAGTTTCCTAGTTAATCCAATAATAAGATTTGGGGTCAAAGTTCACAGTGACCAAAGACGGTGGTCATTTGGAAAATTTCAACACCCAAGTGCACATCTTTGGGTGGTGATCTCCCTTCCTGTGAAGTTTGATTGAGGTTGGACAAGTGGACTCTGAGAATTTGGTTTGACAAGATGATTTTTAGAGGCGGAAAAATAATAATAACAAGGGATAATGTGTCTGCAAGCAAACACAGAAGCCGCCCAATCAGAATTAATTCTTTTAATGTTCTTTGAAAGAAAAATCAGTGTTGGATTTAAGAATTAGTGTCTTAAAACACGTCCTAATTCTGTATATCAGTGATATCAGTATTTTTTATTTACCAATACACACTTTGTGATTGCATCAGAAAAATCATTTCTGTTTATAAATAATGAAGCAAGGCATTTCCTCTATGGTGTGTAATTATATCAAAATTTTAAAGAACACTGAAATTCATACAAGTTTCATTGAATTTTTACCACCCATTTTTGAGAAAACTAGTACGTCAATTGTTCGAAAAACAAATGATAGGCCTTTCCCGGAAGTTGTGTCATAATATTTTCATAATTGATCAACAATTTAAGCTTAATATGAACATCATTGATAATTTTATGTGAAATAAAATTTTTGTCTATGACCTTGAACTTTGACCCTGACCTCATTTTGAAGGTCACACCTTCCTTTACATTTTTTTGAATTGAATATCTCTTTGTAACTCAATGGTATTTCAGCTATAACCAAAAAACCCAAATTCGGACATAAAAAATCGGTTTTCGGTCCATAGGCCCAAAACGGTTGGTCCAATAATTTTGGACCCGGTGTAACAAAGGTAGATCTCAACAAAACACACATTTCTGCCATTACATTTAATCGACTATCTATTACGGTTTCGGAGATAATCCAATAACAAGGTCTGGGGTCAAAGTTCAAAGTGACCAATGACCTTTTACCTTAGCATTTTTAGATATAACACATATCACCTAAGTTGAATGGAAAAGGTTCCAGGTTTCTATCTCTAACCGAGAAAAATGTACTTAAAGATGTGACGAAATTTTCAAGTGGCATAACTCATGAACGGTCCACCGTAGAATTTCGGTCCAAAAGTAACGAAGGTTTGTCATGCCCTAACTAACATTTTTGTCATTACATTTTATCATCTATCTTTTACAGTTTGCGAGTTAATCCAATAATAAGATTTGGGGTCAAAATTCAAAGTGACCAATGGTGGTGGTCATTTTGATAATTTGAATACCCAAATGCACATCTTGGGATGGACATCTACCATCCTGTTAAGTTTGGTAATGATTAGGCTAGTAGTCTCTGAGAATTTGACCGGACAAGATGATGGTAAGAAGAAGCGGAAAAATAATAAGAAACGGTGCAAACACAAGAAGTCGCCAAACTTTGTTTGGGCGACTTAATAAAAAGAAACACAGCAAAAACAATAAGTCTCCCAAACTTCGTTTGAGAGACTTAATAAGAAACACAGCAAAAACAATAGGTCTCCCCAGACTTAATAAAAATAATAATAATAACGAGTGATAATGTGTTTGCAAGCCAACACAGAAGTCGCCCAACCATAACTTATTCATTAATGTTCTTTGAAAGAATAATGAGTCCTCAATTTAAGAATTTGGTCTAAAGTTATCGTGATTCTGTCTATCAGTGATATCAGTATTTTTGATTAACCTGTACACACTTTGTGATTGCATCAGAAAATTCATTTCTATTTATAATTATGAAGTAAGGCATTTCCTCTATGGTGTGTAATTATATTATAATTTCAAATTACATCGGAATACAAATACATACATGTTTCATTGATTTTTTACCACCCATTTTTGAGGAAACTAGTACGTCAATTGTTCCAAAACAAATTGATAGGTCTTTCACGGAAGTTGTGTCGTAATATTATTGTAAATGATCAACAATATAAGCTTGATATGTACATTTATTGATACTTTTATGCGAAATAAAATTTTTGGCTATGACCTTGGACTTTGACCTTGACCTCATTTTGAAGGTCACTTCTTCCTTTACATTTTTTGTATTGAATGTCTCTTTGTATCCTCAATGGTATTTCAGCTTTAAGCAAAAAACCCGAAATCAGACATCAAAAATCGGTTTGTGGTCCATAGGTCTAAAACGGTTGGTCCAATAATTTTGGACCCAATGTAACAAATGTAGATCTATATACAATACGCATTTTCACCATTACATTTTATCAGCTATCTGTCACGGTTTCCGAGATAATCCAATAATAAGGTCAGGGGTCAAAGTTCAAAGTGACCAATTACCTTTGACCTTGGCATTTTTAAATGTTACACTATCACCTAAGTTGAATGGAAAAGGTTTCAGGTTTCTATCTGTAACCGTTTTCGAGAAAAACCTACCTAAAAGATGTGACGAAACTTTCAAGGGGCATAACTCCTGAACGGTTGACCCTAAAGTTTCGGTCCAGAATACCGAAGGTCCGTCATGACCTAACAAACATTTTTGCCATTACACTTAATCAGCTATCTTTTACCGTTTCCAAGTTAATCCAATAATAAGATTTGGGGTCAAAGTTCACAGTGACCAAAGACAGTGGTCATTTGGAAAATTTCAACACCCAAGTGCACATCTTTGGGTGGTGATCTCCCTTCCTGTGAAGTTTGATTGAGATGTGACAAGTGGACTCTGAGAATTTGGTTGGACAAGATGATTTGTAGAGGCGGAAAAATAATAATAATAAAGGATAATGTGTTTGCAAGCAAACACAGAAGCCGCCCAATCAGAATTAATTCTTTTAATGCTCTTTGAATTAAAAGATTTAGGGTCAAAGTTCAAAGTGACCAACAGTGGTGGTCATTTATAAAATTTTAATACCCAAATGCACATCTTGGGATGGACATCAACTTTCCTGTGAAGTTTGGTAATAATTGGGCAAGTAGTCTCCGAGAATTTGACCGGAGAAGATGATTGCAAGAAGAAGAAGAAAAATAATAAGAAACGGTGCAAACACAAGAAGTCGCCAAGCTTTGTTTGGGCGACTTAATAACAAGTAATAACAAGTAATAACTGTGTTTGGATGCAAACACAAACTCCCATAAATTTCATCAAATACAGAGGACTTTTAATCCCCCATTTTTCCATTTCCATGGCAACGGCTGTTTTGCAATTTTTGCAATTTGACCCAAAAATAAGTTCCAAACAACTTGTACAATCTTCGTACAAAATTTCATCCAATTTAAAGCACTTTCAATTTTCCCGCCTTTTTTCAGTTTCCATGGCAACGGCCGCCATTTTTTTACCCAAAAATAAGTTCCAAACAACTTGTACAATCTTCCTACAAAATTTCGTCCAATTTAAAGCACTTTCAATTTTCCTGCCTTTTTTCAGTTTCCATGGCAACGGCCGCCATTTTGAAAAATTTTGACTCAAAACTAAGTTCTAAACAACTTGTACAATCTTCCTGTAAAATTTCATCCAATTTGGAACACTTTTAATTTTCCCGCTTTTTTCAGTTTCCATGGCAACGGCCGCTATTTTCCCGCCTTATTTCAGTTTCCATGGCAACGGCCGTCATTTTGAAAAATTTTGACCCCAAAAATATGTTCTATACAACTTGTACAATCTTCCTGTAAAATTTCATCCAATTTGGAACACTTTTAATTTTCCCGCCTTTTTTCAGTTTCCATGGCAACGGCCGCCATTTTGAAACATTTTGACCCCAAAATATGTTCTACACAACTTGTACAGTCTTCCTGTAAAATTTCATCCAATTTGGAGCAATTTTAATTTTCCCGCCTTTTTTTTCAGTTTCTCTGGCAACGACGGTCATTTTGAAAATTACAAGACCGGATTGCACATCTACACATGGTCCTTTATCACTATGTCAAGTTTCATTAAGATCGGTGGTAAGATGACGGAGAACGATTGCGGACACACTTGCGGGAGAAGAAAAAGAAAAAAGAAAGAAAGAAGGAGAATAATAACAAGTAATGATTGTGTTTGGATGCAAACACAGTAGTCACCCAAACGACCCCAAATTCAGAATTCCTGCATTCCTTTTCTTTCATCCAATTTGGACCATATTTTATTTTCCGTTTCCATGGCAACGGTGTCCATTTTGACAATTTTAAGATCAAAAATCATTTCTTTGAAAGGTTAGCAACATTCCTGCAAATTTGGCATCCAATTTGGAGCCTTTTTAATTTTCCCGCCTTTTTTTCCGTTCCCATGGCAACAGTCGCTATTTTGGGCATTCTAACACCAGAATTCAATTAAACACATTAAAGACAACCTCCTTGTCAATTTTCATCCAAATCAGAGCACTTTTAATTTTCCCGCCTTTTTTCGGTTTCCATGGCAACGGTCGCCATTTTGGAAATTCTGACACCAGATTTTAATTCCACACATCATAGACTACCTCTGTCTTAATTTTCATCCAAATCGGAACACTTTCAATTTTCCCGCCTTTTTTCCGTTTCCATGGCAACGGTCGCCATTTTGGAAATTCTGACATCAGAATTCAATTCCACTAATCATAGACAACCTCTGTGTCAATTTTCATCCAAATCGGAGCACTTTAAATTATCCCGCTATTTTCTGTTTCCATGGCAACGGTCGCCATTTTGGAAATTCTGACACCAGAATTCAATTCCACACATCATAGACTACCTCTGTGTCAATTTTCATCCAAATCGGAGCACTTTTAATTTTCCCCGCCTTTTTTCGGTTTCCATGTCAACGGCGGCCATTTTGAAAATTCCAAGACTTGATTGCACAATTAGGCTTGGGTATCTTGCATGTGGTCAAGTTTCATCAAGTTTGGTCCATCCATCCCTGAGAAAACGATCGGACAAAGTTCATGCTGAGAAGAATAATAATAAGAACTAGATTTGCAATTGCAAGCAATAGCTGATGTCGCACCTGGCAGTCAATTCGATGATTCCATGTTGTTCGCAGCGTCAAAATCTACCTAGAAATCAATTTCATTGAAATCCGACAATGTTGAAATTTTGACGTATTTTGGCAGCCATCTTGGAAATGGCGGCCATTGAAAAAAAATTTCCCGTTAATTCCTTCAGCTCATCTTACTGAACATTTATGTGAAATATGAAGAAATTCTGCAAAGCAGTTGCTGAGTTATTGAATCTTCTATTTTTTTAACGTAAAATGGCGGCCATCTTGGAAATGGCGGCCATTTTGAAAAATGTTTTCCCGTTAATTCCTTAAGCTCATCTTACTGAACATTTATGTGAAATATGAAGAAATTCTGCAAAGCAGTTGCTGAGTTATTGAATCTTCTATTTTTGAAAGTAAAATGGCGGCCATCTTGGAAATGGCGGCCATTTTGAAAAAAAAATTTTTCCCGTTAATTCCTTCAGCTCATCTTACTGAACATTTATGTGAAATATGAAGAAATTCTGCAAAGCAGTTGCTGAGTTATTGAATCTTCTATTTTTAAAAGTAAAATGGCGGCCATCTTGGAAATGGCGGCCATTTTGAAAAATGTTTTCCCGTTAATTCATTCAGCTCATCTTACTGAATATTTATGTGAAATTTGAAGAAATTCTGCAAAGCAGTTGCTGAGTTATTGAATCTTCTATTTTTGAACGTAAAATGGCGGCCATCTTGGAAATGGCGGCCATTTTGAAAATTTTTTCACCGTTAGGCATAACTTCACATGGTGGTCCAACTGTGTGCCAAGTATCAAGTGGTTCTGTTCAGTCATCTCTGAGAACTCGCGTGCACAAAATTATTGGAAGTAAAATAATAATAAGAAAGCGTAATAACAAAGAAACGGAACAATAACAATATTTCTCTAATGATATGTCAAGTTTAAACCGGTTTTGACCCGCTGGATAAATTTTCTTTATTCAACGTATGTTGAATAAAGCCCCGAGCTATTTCCCGCCAAATCTATTCGGAATACAATTCTCGGCGTTTATCATTTATCATTAGAGAAAAAGATTACACCACTCTATTCCGATTATTACCATATTTTATCCACTCTCGATAGTTAAATTTGAAAATTTTAAAATGCTCGGCAAGCCTCGCAATTAAAATTTTAAAATTTAACTATCTCTAGTGGATAAACTATGGTAATAATCGGGATCTTGTGGTGTAATCTATATATCTCCCCGACTTCGTCTGGGGCGACATAATAATAATAAGAAACGGAGTAAAAACAATAAGTCACCAAACTTCGTTTGGGTGACTTAATAATAATAAGAAACGGAGCAAAAACTATAAGTCTCCACAAACTTCGTTTGTGAGACTTAATAAGAAACGGAGAAACAACTATATGTCTCCACAAACTTCGTTTGGGAGACTTAAAAACAAAAGTAGGTCTAAAACCATTGAAAAAATGATTCCGCAATGGTTCTAACTTGGTACAGACATTTCCAAAGAAATGATGTGATAAACAGGTTTTATGGTTTTCTTACTTCTTTTTAACTCTAAGAATAGTTAGAAAGTACATAATATGCATGCATTCATTATCAAATACAAATCTCTTGTACAATTGCGCCTTTCCGATCTGATAAGTAACTTTGTTGATAGGTATAAACAATACATTTGTACATTATTAAAGAATTAATCTTTTGAGTCAAAGTACTTCATTGATGAGCAAAACCAGATACAACGTAACTTTCATGACACAAGATTCAGAAAGAAAAGCCTAAGATATTAAGTCATTTTACCTGACTGATGATCAAAAGGCAACAACTAACTCAGACAGTTGGCTCAATCATTTGATCTATTAGAGCTGAACGACTAAATATCATGTCTGCATAATATCTATATTGATGCAATTTGAGTGTTACTTGTAGTTTGGACATTTACCTGATTAACATAATGTGGCTTATTCATATAATGTTTTAATAGAATTGACCAAAAATAAAGTTTGGGACCATTTCTAGTAATATAAAATAAACGATTCAAAAATTAGAAATATAATTAAGGAGGATTGCTACTCATGTTTCTTTATTTCTGTCCTATTTGGTACTCTTCTGGTTTTATCAATTCAAAAGTATTATCATTTTTTTTTATAATTTCATTTTATACATTTGTATGAGCATTCAACAAATCCTATTTATCTGTCACATTCAGTCATGTTGAAACCTTTCTTATGTTGAACCTAAGAAAAATTAAGTAGTTTTCAGATTTCCGCATTGTTTTAACAATTACATAAAAAATGAAATCATTGACCTATAATTTTTCGCTTGTATAGGTCAATTTTCAATTTTTTAACAAAAAATTTTTATGGAATTCTTTCATTATTACATAAAGAAGCAACATCCTTACGATTAAACTAACTTACCATGTTCTTTGGAAATAGGCATTATAAAACTGAAACACTGCCCAAAAAGTAAGTGAAAAATATAAATACAAAAGTTCGTCAATATGTCCATTTTTAAAGTTTATTTGTTGGAAATTGTCATCTATACTGTGACAGCTAAGAATCTGATATAACTTATATATTAAAGAGATCACGTGGATACCAAACGTTAATGAGTAAGACATTTTACTATTTAACATGACATTTTAAATTACTAGGGGAAATAATATATAAAACACCATCCAATTGATTTTTTTTTATTTAATTGATGTAATGATTACTAGACTATGTTATTATATATTATTCGAATCAATAAAACAAGATAATTGCACTAATATATTTATGCAATGCACGGATATATGTTTTTCTTTATATTGACCGAAGTTGAATTTTTCCTTATTTTTCAAGTTTATTTTTTCCTCACACTTTTTTGTCAGCACGGTTTCTAGATCTAGAGACAAAAGTTAAGAATGATTTGTACTTAAGTGTAGATGACCCGGACGATCCATCATATGATATTTTGACTATGATGATATTGATCAATTAGGATTTGGTAATTTCTCAAATACTAAGTCACTTGCAATATACCATCACCTTGACAATATCATTCATAACAAATGTGCCATCACCAAGGTACAATAATACCTTTAAGACCAAACAGTCCTCTGGTATCTTAAACCTATGTTAGCAGCAAAAAGCACAATCAGGTATTAACCTGATTAACAGGCTTAAACCGGTGCTAATGGCCGTCTTGAACTTACTATGAGGTATGAGCAAAGCTCATTGTTGAAGGCATCATGGTGAATTCAAGATGAAGAACAGCAATAAAAGCGTTGTTCCTTTGCTTGTTTTTTACCATGTATTTGTAGAGACTTTGTCTCATGTGCATTTACTCCATATCCTTTTATTCACCATTTATGACTGGGGTTTGTCTCTCCTGAAGTGTGGAGTCGGTAAAAAGATTCCCCGTGCGAGAGATGTATGCTCTCTATATTTTTCAGCTATTGTGTACTTGTGTGTGAGAGAATTTCTCATGTGGATATACTATTCATACTTTCAAATTTTAGCTTTTATTTTTTGTAATTTCGAAATGTAATCCTGACCACCTATTTTAAGTGCCCACAACTCACTATCTTATAACGCCAAGTTTTCTTACATTCGACTTGATGAGTGCCCTGTGTTTGTCTATATTATGTTGAAATCGTCCACTAGCTTAAGACACTAGAAAGAATGACAGTGATGGTAAGAGCACTTTGCCAGTTTAATTGATGTATGTTGACAATCCCGCATCCATGACCAATGAAGACATGGATGTATCGATGCTCGACAATTAGCAAAGAATTCCGTTTAAACCGGTGCTGGGGGCCGTCTTGAACTTACTATGAGGTATGAGCAAAGCTCATTGTTGAAGACCTCATGGTGACTTCAAGACGAAGAACAACAATAAAAGCGTTGTTCCTTTGCTTGTTTTTTATCATGTATTTGTAGAGACTTTGTCTCATTTGCATTTACTCCATATCTTTTTATTCACCCTTAAATTAATCCTTTTTCCTAGGCAATAATCTAATGCGTAGACAGTAAAGTTATTTACTGCAATGAATCAGACATTAGTCTCAAAGACTAGGAAACAGATCTATTGCCTGAGACTTATTGCCTCGTGACCTAACGACTAGAAATATAAAATTATTTTATGGATATAAGGTATTTATAATGAAATAACAGCTAAATCTACATCATATAATGCAAACATCTTCCTGCAATATTGCCACATTTTTTTATATAAAACAACGGCAGTAGAATACAGAAGAAAAAAAGCACAAGATTACATAAATCAAAGTCCAGAGACAAGGCAAAATCAAGAACACCAGAAGACGGTAGTCCAAAGAAACCACATGCCACAAAACACACGAACATTACATATACAACACAAAAAACTAAAGCACTAACAGTGTGAACTCTCCAAAAACAGAGTGACATCAGGTGCTCCGGAAGAGTAAGCATGTCCTGCTCTGTATACAGCACCCGTCACACTTTCAGTAGGTCAATCCAGGGTAAAGTCAAAACCGGTCATGTCAAATTCGGGAAGACGTGAATCTAGCTGAAAATGTCAGTTTTCATTTGTGACATTGACATTTCATATCTATATACGATGTCGTGGTGACGGACATAGAATTTCTGAAGGGACGAAAGTAAAATCCCTGACTCAGCAGTTTTTTGTGACAGTGCTTTTGCTTTTCCACAAAGTTACTGTATGTACTGCACGCTCTACAGTAACGAATTAATTGTGAAATATATACTCTATATGCTGGGGATGTAGGTATATTGCTGCAGAGAAAGGGACAGTTCACAAATGGAAAGTCAAAATCATCACGTTTGTAGTATAGCCTAGATTTCAGACGTCCATGTTCGTCAATGTATAACAAAA
>MJUU01071461.1:52560-72741 GCA_002080025.1 Modiolus philippinarum
AAATAGCGTCTTCGTTTCACAACGCATTTACTATTGTCGTGAGTGAAGTTAGTACACCGACTTTGGCAACACATTGAAACAATTGTCTCAAAAACTAAAACACCACTGTTGTCATTAGCATTACAGAAGTTTTACGGACGTCAACACGATTTGACAAATCGCTACACTGTTTCTATTTCACAAATGAGATAGACATTTATTAGTAGATCAAGAGTTTATTACTGTAAAGACAAACACTGACTGACCAAACCAAACTTGTCATCGGTACCTATACAAGGAGCAGACTAGAGTAAGTGAGAACCGAACCGTCAGTCAAAAGAACGAACAATCCATGGACAAAGGCTAAATCGGAAACACTAAGAACAAGGACACTACTTGTGTGCGGGACAAAAAAGAAAAATGAAGACAAACATACAGGTAAACAACACGGATTCCATAAAAACCATGGGCGAGATCATGTGTACCGGTAGAGTAAGCATCACCCGCCGTGTTAACATGTCAACTCCGATAGCAAAGTCATATCCGATAGAAAAAAAAACAAACCTGAGTTGTAGAGGGAGAGATCTGTTGTCACATGGGAAACAGATATCCCACAGCGATCCACAAGATCGTGATGTCGACGTTTGTAGTGATAACTTTAAGCATTTGGTAACGTACCCTTGTTTAAGTAGTCTATTTGAAAGCAACTGTGCTATATCAAGGAAGTCACTATAACGACCACAATCCCACAAGCCCAGATCATGCTTACTTTTTTTGGAGTTACTAATGATACCACCAGATTTTGTATGGTTCACACGGCTAGTGATTTAGTTCTTTGACGTTCTTGTTCATTTTTGTTTATTTGTTTCATCTTTGCTATGTTTTCTCAATTTTTGTCAATCTGAGTTGCATTTCTTTATTTTTGGTGTTAGAATCTTCCGTTTCTATCTTTTGCTTCGGCCGAGAGGTATATTATATACATTTATACTTGGTGATATTTGAAAAGAAATTGTCATCTGCATAAACTAAACTTCCATTAACTTCTGGTATTTTGTTACTAATACAGTTGCAATTGGGGGTCGTGTTGACCTTCATTTCACGCACGAATGTATAGCATACCCTGTAAGTCAAGATACTTATGCATTGACTTGTTATATGTTATAACGAATAAATAACGTTATAACGAAGGGATTAAAAATTAAGGAAATATTGAATTATTGAGTCTTAAGTCTATATCTTTGTCAATGTGAAAAACCTTATATAGTCATTTTCAATTTCATATCTATACAATACTTGAATGTTAAATTTCGATTTTTTGCGCATAAATTACCAGTGACCCTCAAACTATATTTTATATTTATCAAGCAGAAATGGACAAAGATTACAGACACAAGTAATCGATTAATAATCGATTATTTTAGGAATTGTGTATAATCGATTATTAATCGATTACATGACTTGCTACTGTGTAATCGATTACATTAGGCCATGTAATTATAATTACATTTCGATTACACTTATGTATCAACAAAAAATATTTTAAGGCAACAATGTCAAGTAGTAATTTCTGTGCTAGATTTTCTCCATAAAAATTGACGAACAGTTTTTGAGTTTATATTGTATTGGTTTACCAAACTTTGATACTTAATATGATAATAGATGCAAAATATGGAGGGCGTCACAAAATGTCACATTTCATGAAAATGTCACAATTCATGACTTTGGGATTGTCATACTTAGTTCTGCATATCTTATCTTTGTTCGCTACAAGCAATCCCATTTGTCATTTTAGGAAACAATGTTAAAGCTACTAAAATCAAATGTCGATAAAGTACTTGATATCCAAAAGTTATATGGTTCAAAATAATATTGTTTTTGTTTATTCCTGTATGCCAAATTTTTCTATTGCGTGTATTGACATGACACCATTGTAAAACCGGGCAGATTTTTCCCAGCAATATTAGCCACTCTACATAGAAGGGCTTGAAGCCCTTTAAATATCATTTCAAATACTCTTTTGTTTACATCAAAAATGTTTTTATTTTTAATAAACTTTGATTAACAATGCAATGTTGATGGCACATTCAATCTGATTCACTTGATGTTTGACATCTCATTAAGGGTGACCATTTATAGCCCCAGGTGTAAAAATTTGCAGTTGGAGGTATATTATTTTGTGGGCTTTTTGTGAAATTGTTTAGACAAGGGATTATCTAATAAACATAGAGCCCAGACTAAGAGATATTTTTTATACAAATAATTTCAAAAAATTGTCTTTAAGTGTTTCTGTAAGTAAATATTTTAAAGATTACTTGACATACGTGAATATGAGTTAAAAATTTTGAATTTCACTGGTAGTTAGATTAATTAGTTTTCAAAATGTATCTTTTTTTCGTAGAAAATGCACAGAAAAAAAGCTTATGTTAAAAAATTTAAGCACATATATATTCATATTTAATATGAATTGAAAATATTTGATCAAAAGATATATTTTTCTTCTTATAATTTGGATTCATTTAATGTCCTCTGTTCTGCCCACATATTTTCAGAAACTTGCCTGAAATTAAAAAGTAATTGTAAAATAATAGAAATTAAAGTAATTATAACTACAACCACAGTTTTGCCTGTAATCGATTATTTTTTATTACATGTAATCGAAATTCACATCAGTAATCGATTATCTTCGATTACTTGAAAAATTGTAATTAATTACAATCGATTACGATTACCGATATTTTCAGAAACTTGCCTGAAATTTAAAAGTAATTGAAAAGTAATGGAAAAGTAATTGTAACTACAACCACATTTTTGCCTGTAATGGATTATTTTCGATTACAATCGAAATTCACATCAGTAATCGATTATCTTCCACTACTTGAAAAATTGTAAGTAATTACAATCGATAACCGATTACGATTATCCCATGTCTATTATCAAGAATGAAACAATTATGTTTCAACAAAGTGAAAAATCACCAATTTCTATAAAAGGTAATTTATACCCTACAGACCCGTTAACCTTTCCAACATTTTATTATATGTGACATACAGTCCACCAGATTTTTCCGTATGTAAAAGTTTCATCTGTGTGAACATAGCTCACACATACCTTTTATGAATATATTGTGTAACAAAGTAGGTCAATATATTTGGGGTAAGATAATCAAGGGATTCCAAGTTTAAAACTTTCTGATCGACTAGTTGAAATTGACACTTTGAGAAAATTTGTTTGATTATGATTTTTATACAGTTTTAACATTTGAACGGTGTTTTCTCTTTTGTAGTATGTTCCTTATTTGGTTTTATTATTTATTGGTTGGATTGATGAATCTTTTTGTATTACGTTACTGTAGTAAAAACGTTTTGTCCATACTCTCTTTGTAAACACCTTTGCTTTAACTGCATACCAATTAATACCTCGTGCCTTGACCTTCATCTTGAAATTGATAACAGGGGTACATAACAACCTAGGTTGTATGACAAATGCGTTATAGGATATCTGTTTCCCAGGTGACAACATATCTTTCCCTCTACAACTAAAGTTTGTTTTTTCTCTATCGGATTTGACTTTACTACCGGAGTTGACATGTTCAACACAGCTTGTGTCTTATAAGAAGCAGGAAATGCTTACTCTACCGGTAACTGATGTCACCCATTGTTTTTATTGGGTCCGTGTTGTTCATCTATATGTGTGTATTCATTTTTCTTTTTTGTCCCGTGCTAAAGTGGTGTGTTTCCGATTTTGCCTTTGTCCATGGATTGTTCGTTCTTTTGACTGACCGTGCGGTTCTCACCTACTTTACTATACCACTCCATTATCGTCAAATCTTTTCTATTCTTTTCAGTGTTTAAACAAAATCTCCTGTTTCTCATTAAGATATAATTTTATGAATAACTACTTTCTGTAGTAGCTAATTTCTTCACACAGACAAATATAGCTGGACAGAAAGTGATAAGTGTCAACATATTGGAATGATAAGAGAACAAAGACTGGCTTCACAGAGAAACAAGAGGTGTTCTATGTCATGTTAAATATAGTTTCCATAACGAGAACTAGTTGATTATGGAATTTCTCACATCGAGTTAAATAATTTTTTCAAATGTTTGAAAGCGAGGCTTGCCGAGCTTTTAAACATTTGAAAATTTATTTAACGAGATGTGAGAAATTTCATAGTTGTGGAAACTATTTCTGTAATGACTGGACGAAAAACACCGAGGATTGTATTCCGAATGAATTTGGCGGGAAATGTCACGATACTTGTTCTCCTCTCTAGAGAGGAGAACAAATGTTTTCACACCGTTCAGGAAATGTGAAAACTGGATAGAAATTAGAGAAAGTTCTTTTTTATCCGAGGAAGCTCCTTGGCACCCAAGGAGTTTGAGGTCTTCTAACCCAGAACAAAGAGAGTGAGATCTACAAATGTATTGTAAAATACCGAAGTTTTGCAAAAAGAAAGCCGTTTTTAAAGAATATTTTATATTTCTGAAGTTGCAGTGTATATTTATTCAAAAAACAATAAAGCATTAAAGTAAAACATATTACAACACGTATCGATCAGTTTATACATCTTACTTCTCTCAACAGTACGCATAATGCTACATACTTACGTTAGTTATACCACGATAATATATCTTAAAGCCAATGACACAAATATCAAAGAACAGAAGGTGATCAGAATTTAATAAACTTGAATATCATTAGTCAATGCTACAAATAAAACGCTCCGATAATGCTTTAAAATGTCTTTGAACGAGATGGTAGAACTAAAATTTCCTGCTTCCCAAAGATTTCCAACATAACATGTTCAGTATCTCTCCGTGCTTTCAGTTAAATCTGAGACATCAGTATCACTCCTGCAAGAGTTCTTCTGAAACAGAATATCGAAGTGAATATCATATTTCAACATAACTGACAGCTCTCTTTCATTTGCGGTTAGTGAGAAAAATAAGAAATTGAAACTACAGAGGATGAGCATATTAATTCAGAAACAAAAGTTTTTACCAAACAGTAAAGGAAAAGGGGAATACTTTTTTCCGATTGATATATCAATTTTATGCCGATTTAATTTGGAAACTTGCAATATCTAATTTTTATACAGTTTGTTTAAAACCAATGAGTATTTCTCTCGTGTAAAGCTCTGTCTTTTGCTCATTATGCCTTTAAATTTACATCATATATGGTTATTTGTTCTATGTCAGTTTGTAAACATCTTTGAGTTCATGGTCCCCAAGGGTATTCACCAGCCCAGTAGTCAGTACTTGGGCGCTGACCTGAAAGCCGATTTAATTTCGAAAGTTGTTTGGGTTCTAGTGCTGCTGATGAGAAATAAATTTCCGAAATTGCCATACAGCTCATTAAAATTATTGCAGTTGGAGTTAACATATGTGTTATGGTCTCATGCTCATTTACTCCGTATCCTTTAGTAAAATATTGCAATATCTAATTTTTTGTAAATTTTGTTGAAAACTTAATATTTTCCCCCTTATGCAAGGCTCTTTCCTTTGCTGATGTTGGCTTTCCATTTAGATCATATTTGGTTATTTGTTCTCTATCATTTTTTAAAAATCTTTGAGTTTATGGTCTTCCAATTGTTTAGATTGTATCTGCACTGAAGAGACATAAGTTGCCGAAATGGCCATATGCAGAAACTAAACTTCGATATTTTGTTATTTGTTACCCCTTGGTTGATGCCACTGCTGGCGGACTGTTAGTCCCGATGGTATTCACGAGCCCAGTAGTCAGTACGTGGGTGCTGACCTGAAAGCCGATTTAATTTGGAAACTTGCAATATTCAATTTTTGTAAATTTTGTTGAAAGTTAAAAAGTATCTCCCTCGTGCAAAGATCTTTCCTTTGCCGATTTTTGCTTTCCATTTAGATCATATTTGGTTATTTTTTTTCATTTTTTAACATCTTTTAGTCTATCGTCTTCAAAATGTTTGTATTTTATCTTTACTGAAGAGACATAAGTTGTAGAAACGGCCATATGCAGAAATTAAATTTAAAATAACTTCGGAATATTGTTATTTGAACAATTTGGCTTCAACTCTTAGAATGAAATATAGCATGTGTGCCCTCGCTATATGATAAATTGAAAGTTGCTCAATTCACGATAATATATGTCGTTGTTTTCTGGTTTGCTTTTGTTTTGTGTATATTTTTTTTATTTCCTAATGATTTTATATATACCGGTATTAGCTGGTTTTAGCTGTATTCCCAGTCGTGCGTCTTACCAGCTGTCGGTATACTTGCAAGTCAATCCATTCATTTAACTTGTGTTCTATTCATTCTTTTTTTTTGGACCGTCAATATTATTTTCCGATATTGCAATGTTTTATGAACCAATGTAAATACTACATCAAATGCTCATTTGTCTATACATGTGTAATATGGTTCAAAGAAGTATTTTGAACTGCAGTATTTCATATAACAAAATATCACAGTTACTGATAATTTTTCTGGCCATTTCGACAACCTATGAGCCCCGCTGTGTTATAATCTTCAGTGCTCAAAAGTGTGTTGTTTGATTTTTAATGTTATATGTGTAATCTTCTAGTCATTGTTCTATCGATTTTGGTCTTGTTGTCGTTTTTGTTATGTCTCTTGACGTTGGTGCTTTATACAAAAATGTATCTTTGCTCCTTTGGTATACCTCTGTCCTGCTATAAGATCTTGGAATATTTTATTAGTTGGAGGTTTATGTCAATCCTCTTAAAACGTATCATTTATTTAGGTTATCAACTATATATGAAAAAGAAAAGAAATGGAGTAAATGTCAAGGAGACAACAACCCATATCCAGGTTAAAACGACCCAAAACAATATATATGCGTCTAAGTCAAAGACCGACTGAGTTAGAGTTTTAGGATGTGATATTATCGAGAAAATTTTTCCCTTGAGAAATTTGACTGTTACAATTTCAGTGACACGCAACACTACATTTGAATTTCACTGTTGCAGATAAGGCCCCATTTCGATGAATTTACATCTCGTCAGTGCAACTTGAATCTAATGATTGGAAAACCGCTGCCGATATATTACTTCCGCGGAAGGGTGTACAAGACTGGAGTTTCGATAGTGTATATACATATGTGTTTTTATATGATCGATTTATATGACTAAATGTGTAACTTGTTAAGCGCTTAGTGTAGTTGCTAAAATTATGTATACCGCTATAGAAAAATTGTATAATAATGATAATAATAATAATATCATGTAAACTATGATAATAGACTGGTTCCAATTTCGAATTTTGCTCAAAAACAAAAACAAAACAAAAAACAAGAATTTTCAAAAATCAGAAGATTTTAAAAGATATGCCACTTATAAACCTACTTGGATTTCGATTATAAAAGAAACGACCTTCGTAGAAATAGAAATCAAGATTTGGGAACAAAAATATAACAGCAATTGTTAGTTAGACTTTTTTAAGACGTTTGAAATGTTATTTTAAAGCTTAATTCCTATAAAATTGCTTTCATTTTCATAAGTAAAACAACTGAAAGGAAAATATGAAGATGAAGAAAGTGTAACGATATATCAGTCCACAATCCATTTGACAAATTACAAATATGAGACACATGTATATACAAGCTCGTACGACTCACTAAGGAAAAGGACCGATTAAGTATAGATTTTAAGCGTCTCACTCCATTCTTGTCGTGAACTGATATACCCAAAGTGAAATGGTACGTAGCAATGATGTTTGCAAGTGCAGTGGAATTAATACTATGTTTAAGATGAACAGTCTGAAAGTTTTATTTACCAAGGTTGTTATAAATTCTTGTTTCAAGTCGTCCGTCTTTGTGAATTTATTTCGAGAAACATATCTAATTATGAAACCAACTAAATTAGCTTTGTATTGTATTTAATTTTTGTTTGACTAATGACTTATATATGTCAAATGTAAATCCCCTTCTTTAAACAGTGAAGGGAGACATCTAAAATATATTACTAGATATAAAGAGCAAACTATCCATTAATTAGTATATGCATTTCTCGAAACAAAGTATTCGGCTTCAGCAATTAAATTTCATAAAAGAGAAATATTCACCATTTTGGTTTTCAGAATTGCATTTTTCACGCTTGTTAGCTTTGCCATCATTTTGTCAATAGCATCAGTTTCAAGTAAATCTTCAGCCATCGACTTATCTAACAAGTCTCTGAACCTGTACAAACAATCATTCTTTGTATTTAAACCAGTAATATCCTTTTCTTGGTCGTTTGAACTGTACTGTGAAACTACAAAAACATAGAAATTCATAGTTCTGTTACTCTAATAATTAGAATTTGTGAAGGGGTTGCTATTTTCGCTTTTAAACGAACCATGTTTGATGCCTATCGACATTCAGGGGCAATTTTTTATACTGCATAAAACTAGAGGCCTGAAATACATTTACATGTGGTAATTCCTCGGAACTCGCTTATTTTATCCACTCTGGTGCATTGAATTTCAATATTGTAAAAAAGATGCAGAACGACTACTGCTATTCTTTGCAAAGTATAATTCCGTACTTCTTGAACAAACTTTGAAAAAAATGTACATGTTCCATTATTGCAATGGAAAGATTTATAGCCCAAATGCAAAGTGAATGACACTTCTCACCATTATACCAACACTTGTTTCCGGAAATGAATTATGATCGATGTTTTAATACATGAAAATAATAACTTAATCAGAGTTACTGTGGCCTAGTGGGCCACAAATACCCCCTGCTCCCGCCAGGTCACCGCTTTCTGAATTGTTATAAATATCTAGAGAAACAAAATATAAAGTGCACATTTAAAATATATAATTACGGTCCTGCATAAGTTTCGTGAAATTCTAATCATTGCTTAAGAGGAGTAGAGAATACCAGTTGGTCACCATATGTTTTGAATTGAGCTAAAATGACAAAGACCAAAAATCTAGAAAAAAAAGGAACTATTGGACAACAAAATATGTAGTGCACATCTATAATATATAATGAAGTTTCTGCATATGTTTCATGAATTTCCAATCAGTGGTTAAAAAGGAGAGCGGATACCATGTGTTCACCATATGATTTGCATAGAACTAAAATGACGAAGTCCAAAACATATAAAAATTCTGGAAAAAAAGAATCATTTAAAAACAAAATGAATAGTGCACATTTACAATATGTAGTTAAGTAGATAAGCTACTGCATAAGTTTCATGAAATTCCAATGGATGGTTTAAAAGGAGTAGTGGATACCAGATGGTCACCATATGGTTTGCATTGAGCTAAAATTTCAAAGTCCAAAGCATGTCAAAAAGTTTGAAAACAGGGAAATTTGAATCAGTGGTTTAGGAGGATAGCAGCTTTTGGGTACAGAAAGGAGGGATTGACGGACAGACGGACGGACGGAAGGACACCATGAACTCTATATACCTTCTGCAAAGGGATATCAGAAACTTGAGGAAAGACCGACCTTTGAATGTAATCAGCCTGGTCGTTTTGCTGATTTTATACACATTCTATGAAGTTGATACTCGCCATGTTTGATCTTGATTCACCTTTATTAAAATGTATTTCCATAATATTAAAAATATCAAAATATCAAACAAGTTGAGGGAAAATCTTTTTTTAAATCTACTTTTAACTAAATCGTTCATATACTATACTTGAAAAATACAAGCATTTTCTGTCTTAATTTTTCTTCAATTGAAAGTAGTGAAACGGGCAAATGCATTTACTATATTGTTAAGGCTACTGATAAAGAGGTTTCAAATTCAAAGTACATATTTGAAACCAAACGAGAGCCTCTCAAGCGTCTGTTTTGATCATCTGGACTGTACCTGACATAGAAATATAAGTGACATTTTATAGGACCCCAAAGTTAAATTAGGTTTCCATTGTGCGGCAACCTTGCATTGAATGCTGACCTTCACTACAAAACTTTCGACGGCCCTATCGAATACTGTTGTGTTCAAGTTAAAATCCATTTTGATCACTGGTTGCAGAGACCTAATGCTTGGGGGGGGGGGCATGTTAAAATATGTTTCTCGCTCGAAGCCATCTTAGATGAGACATAGACCTGCCGACTAAGTTTTTAAAATGTACCAGTGTGGCCAGATCTGACGAAAAGTTTCCCAGAAGAAGATTTTCAATTAGGTCAAGTGTTAAACTATGTTCCCCTCTGGCATCCATTTTGGATGCAGTGCAGACATGTCGGATACAAATTTTGAAGTGGACCGTCCAGGACTATTTTGACTGGTTTGTAACTGGTTTCAGAGGAAATATGTGAATGTGTTTTCAACAGGGTTCAATGTTTAACTATCTTCCGTTCCGTTTCGATCATCTTGGATAAGGCCTGCACCTGCCGGAAAGTCATTTCAAAAGAATAATTATGACTGAATCTGGTTCTAATCTGACCAGTAGTATTTGGCAACAAGATCTTCAAATGTTTTTATAAAGTGCCCTTTACTAAACTTTGTTTTGCATTGGTGGCAATCTAGTTATTTACGGACGTGATGGACACCTATTTTGAAATTAACACTATGATTAAGTTTAGTTTTTATTGGACTCATAGCTTCTGAGAATATCTTTTGAGTGTGTTTTACATTATTCCACTGTTAAATTATGCTCCCCATGCCTATCTTGGATAAGGTAAGGACCTGTCGGATACCTTAATTGGAAGGGACTAATTGGACTGATAGGTTCTGAGAAAATCTTTGAATGCGTTTTCCATAATGTCCAATGTTAAAATTTGTTCATCTTGGATGGGCTGCGGAATTGCCGGATATGAAAAACAATTTTTAGAGAAGATCTATGAATGAAAACTTTTCGATGGACGGAGGACGGACGTCAAGCGATGGCAAAAGTCATAGTAATAACATAAAATTCCATTTGAATCATTTTTCTTATGTGAAATTGGATCTAGAATATAGTGATCATATTTGAAATTTACTGTCAAGACATAGTGTACATGAGAAAATATCTCATGTGTACACTTTGTTCAATTATTATTATCTAAATTAATTTAAATTCTAAAACCGAAGGATTAACTCCCTCCATCGTAGTTTTGTCCTCAGCTTTATTTGATATTACTGATTATTCGGATTTCGTTTGGTTTTATGCATTTTAAACATTTTTTGAAATTATGGATTTCCTTTGTTTGGGTTCTAGTGCTGCTGTTGAGGAATAAATTTCCGAAATGGCCATACAGCTCATTAAAATTATTGCAGTTGAAGTTAACATATGTGTTATGGTCTCATGTTCATTCACTCCATATCCTTTCGTAAAATATTTGACTTACTGTTTGAAAATTTTTGGGTCAGTTGAGAATGTTGAGAGGCCTTTCTCATTGACTCTCGTCTTCGCTGAAAACAATAATACATGATATGAAATATTTGTAAATTGCTACGAAAATAGATATTTGTCATAGATTATTGAAACTGCGAAACTTTGCAAGTTACTTGTATGTTTATTGACTATCCCGCATTCATGAGTCATAAAACACGGATGTAGCGTTACTCGACATCTAGCAATAAATTCAACTCAAACCGGTGCTTTGGGTCGTCTTGAACTTACCATAAGGTATGAGCATAGCTCATTGTTGAAACCTCATGGTGACTTCAGGATGAAGAACAGCAATATAAGTGTTATTTCTTTGCTTGGTTTTCCTAGTACGTATTTGTAGAGACTTTGTCTCATTTGCAAATTAAAGAGACAACCGATACAACAAAATCTGCTTCATACCTTGACCTTTTGTTATACATTGACGAACATGGACGTCTGAAATCTAGGCTATATGGCGCACGTGATGATTTTGACTTTCCAATCGTGAACTTTCTATTTCTCTACAGCAATATACCTACCTCACTAGCAAATTGAGTGTATATTTAAAAATTAATTCGTTACTCTAGACCGTGCAGTTCATACAGTGACTTTATGGAAAGAGCAAAAGCACTGTCACAAAAACTGCAGAGTCAGGGATATGTCCAGTCCTTGTTACTTTCGTCCCTTCAGAAATTCCATGGCCATCACCACGACATCATAGAAAGATATGAAATGTCAGTGTCACAAATGAAAACTGACATTTTCAGCTAGATTCACGTCTTCCCGGATTTGACATAACCGGTTTTGATTTTACCCTGAATTGACCCACTGACAGTGTGACGGGTGCTGTATACAGAGCAGGACATGCTTACCCTTCCGGAGCATCTGATGTCACTCTGTTTTTTGAGAGTTCACTGTTAGTGCTTTAGTTTTTCTGTGTTGTATATGTAGTGGTTGTGTTTTTTGTGGGTGCATGTAGTGTCTTTGGTCTTCCGTCTTTTGGTGTTCTTGATTTTGCCTTGTCTCTGGACTTTGATTTATGTAATCTTGTGCTTTGTTCCTTCGGTATTAAACTGTCATTGTTTTGCATTTACTCCATAATCCTTCATCAGTAATGCGACGAAGTATTTGTTCTTTTAAATCAAAAAGTCTCTTGTAAATCTTGTTTTTAACGGAAATATGAATCATGGATATGTCTGGATAATATGTCTGGATGGTGTTTTGTATATGATATTGGGCAAGTATGTACATGCAGTAAGTTTTGGCCAGATCTCAGTATGTTAATCTGCAGAGAATAAAGCAGTAAACATGTTAAATTATGCTAGCAATTTGCCACATTATTCAGCAAATACTTCAGCTGAATGTCGTCTGGTAAGTGCCTTCTGGTTTTAATTTTAAACATCGAATTCACTGCTCTAATTTACTGGAGACTATGTTAAAAGAAAGACTAGTAAAATCTAGAGAATCTTAAATGAGGCATGGGAATATAATGTTTTGGACACGACGTTCAGAGGTGTATCTTTCCTTGCTTTATACTTACTTGTGGTGGTATTGGCCAATCAAAATAAGATATGATTTAAGTTAGAAATATATAATTGGAATATTATTTTTTCATTTTTAAATGTTTGGATATAACTGAATATAACTTCATATTCAAAACTGTAAATCTGTAATCATTTGTATGCCTCAAAAGTGTAATGTTTTAAGCATGCATATTTCGCATTGTCTAAAGTATTGTCACTACATTAGCTCATATCATATCGATATCGTAGTGGTAGTTTTTACTCCTATTAAAGATAGGAGTTCTTCCCAATGCAGCATCGAGCAAGTAATATGTAAGAGTCACTGAAAGCAAAGAAATGATTTATTCAAATTAAATTAAATAATTTTAAGATTACATAAGAGAATACCAATGAAAAGTTCGGGGATCCTTTTTTCTTACTTTTTGTTTTATTTTAACTCATTTGAAGAAACAAAAAAAATGTCATTAAAACATGCTCAATCAAATATACAACGTAAACATATTTTACGGAAGGAATAGGAAGGTTCGCGTATTCACTAATTTGTATACTTATTATTGGAATTTAGATTAGCCATGTCACAATCATTTCATAAATGAATAAAATATACAATTTTAGTAAGGAAAATTGATACATGTATTTTTTTCTGCTAGTTTTGAATTTTGAAACTTAGAGAATAATGTCATTTTCTTTTCAGTCAGAATATTTCCGAACGGGTTTCTCAAATAAAAAAAGAAGTAATGATAATATAAAAAGAGTTAAATTTGGTACCCATTATATACAAGGAAAATATTCGATTTTCCCACTAACCAAAAGTTAAAATAACGTCACCTGTGACATCATGGCGAACCTTCCTATTCCTGTGGTCAAATTGTCCTAAAATTTGGATACAATTTGACACAAAGCATTATGATATTATGTATTACTTACTGCGCGGATTATAGATGAGAACGTGTAAAGAAATGGATTTAATGCAGAATTAATTGGTAGGATGAAAACAGCTGTCCAAGCATACACCTCACCAGGAATAGAATGTCCATTCAGAGCCATCAAACCTACACACACAAAATATAAATATCAGTAAACTGAACCAGCTACCCTCATTCCTAAAATCGCAGGTTTAGCTGTCTAGGTAACATGTGTTCATTATTGTAGTATTTAATCAGTAAATGAAATTTAGAACAAATATTCCAGCATATCATTCCTCGTTATCAGATTCAGGTAAAAAGTACTGAATGTCAAAGTTCTAGTGTGTATTTTTATTAAGAATAATTTACATGGTGGTTACATTATCACTTGTTCCAGCATTTTGCATTAACTTCCTCCTCTTTATTGTAAGAAAAGTTTAGGTTGACTGGGCGGAGTTACTTGTCATTAAGGATTTGATCATTCCAAAACAGCAATAGGTAAAATAGAACAAATCCACAGTGATCTTTCTAATAGATCAATAATTGTTTGATTGGTGAATGTTCCTATTTATACCTTGCACATTACAAACTATTTGTTTTTGAAAAGTTTCATAACACAAATGACTACATGATCATTAATGATTAATTTGAATGGAATTTTTTAACACCTAATGTTGGCACTACACTGAAAAAAGTATATTTACCCAAGTTCAAAGTTTAAGGCAAACTCCGCCCAGTCAATCTTAAGTTTTATTACAATACCATGTTCTTATTTTTTGATTCTGCAACGAGCAAACACAATTATCAACCAGAGGCCCCAGGGAGCCTGTATCGCTCACCTGGCTTTCAGTTGCAACAATCAAGCAAGAATTGTAAGTTATACAGTTAATCTTCAGTGTCTCAAACTTTAGTAGCTCGAACACCACCAATATCTTGAACTGTATTTAAAGACTGATCATGTTTTACTATATTTCTTTTTTGGGGCTTTTTGACAAAAAAAAAAAAGAAAAAAACGTTCTTGCTAAGGACCACTCTTGACACCAGTTTTGATATCGAAACATCATTTCGTAAATGTCGGTCAACGAACAATTTTCAACATCGGTTTTGAAGTCGCAACATCAATATCTATTTGGAAACCAAATTTCATTGAAAATGACCAGTGTTGAATTTTCTCGCCTTTTTGGCAGCCATTTTGAAATTGGCCCTCAGCAAACAATTTTCAACATCAGTTTTGAAGTTGCGACATCAATACCTACTTGGAAGCCAAATTTCATTGAAATCGGACAATTATGTTGAACTTTCCCGCCTTTTTTGGTGGCCATTTTGAAAATAGCGGTGAACAAACAATTTTCAACACCGATTATGAAGTCGCAACATCAATATTTACTTCTAAACCAAATTTTATTGAAATCGGACAATGTTGAATTTTCCCGCCTTTTTTGGCAGCCATTTGAATATGGCAGTCAACAAACAATTTTCAACACCGGTATTGAAGAAGTAATATCAATATCCACTTAGATACCAAATTTCATTGAAATCGGACAATATTGAATTTTCCAGCCTTTTGTGGCGGCCATTCTGAAAATGGTGGTCAACCAATAATTTTCAGTATCAGTTTTGAAGTTGTGACATCAATATCTATTTCAAAACCAAGTTTCATTGAAAACAGACAATGTTGAATTTTCCCGCTTTTTTTGGCATCCATTTGAAAATGGCAGCCAACTAAAAATTTTCAGCATCGGTTTTGAAGTAACGACATTAATATCCACTTGGATCCCAAATTTCACTCAGTTCGGACAATGTTGAATTTTCCCGCCTTTTTTGGTGGCAATTTTAAAAATGGCGATTAACAAACAATTTCCAACACCGGTTTTGAAATCGCAATATCAATATCTATTTCCGAACCAAATTTTATTGAAATTGGACAATGTTGAATTTTCCCGATTTTTTGGCAGCCATTTTGAAAATTGCATTCAGCGAACAATTTTCAACACCAGTTTTGAAGTTTCGACATCAATACCTATTTGGAAACCAAATTTCAATGAAATCGGACAATATTGAATTTTCCCGCCTTTTTTGGCGGCTATTTTGACAATGGCCGTCAACGAAAAATTTTCAACACCTGTTTTGAAGTCGCCACAGCATGGAAACATTTTATCAATTTGCACTTAACTTTCTTAATAAAAGACAAAAAAAGATGAAAATTTTGAAAATTCTTAAAAAAAGGACAATAACTCCTACAGGGTTTTTTGGATTTTCTTCAAAATTATGAGGAGATCTTGATATGCTGAACATTTTTGTGATATAAAGTTGACTTCTATCTGCTATAGTTTTTCTAATAAAAGATATATCAAAATTCTGAAAATTTTACGAAAAAAGGGCAATAACTCCTAGACGGGTTTTCGGATTTTCTTCAAAATTGCAGGGCAGTTAGATCTTACGATGCTGATCATTTTTAGCCCATTCAGATTAATGATTTCTGTAACGGTTTTTGACTTATTTGCAATTTGCCCCTATGTTCTATATTTAGCAACGGCGGCCATGTTGTTTGGTCTTCCGACTAATGGAACATAATTTTGAAACAACATCACCTGGTGATGCTTCAGGCCAAGTTTGGATACAGTTTGCTCAGCAGTTTCAGAGAAGAAAATTTTTGAAATTGTTGACGGACGACGGACGGACGACGAACGACGGACGCAAAGTGATGACAAAAGCTCACATGGCCTTGTAGGCCAGGTGAGCTGAAAATCTAAATGGTACCAGGGTGCACAAGCCGAGTTGCAACTTTAGATATGATGTGAACAAGTAAATGTGGACTTTTGAAATAAATTGTCTAGAGCCCAAAGATTCTAAAATTTTCTATCCATTATCTTTTCTACCAAATATCCAAAGTTCTAATAATCCAAAAGGGCCAAATTTTATGTTTCTTAACTACTGTCAAATATCTTGACATTTCAAAATCACTGCGACCTCTACTTTGAACTGATTACAATTTCAATCAATTCAGGATTTTAAAACATCTGGTAGTAACGAAAATACTAAAAGTTCTTTAAATCCGATCTAACGTTCTATGATCTATTACAAAGAAACCAATTTGTATGCATTTAGAGAGTTTTGTTTTAAGCATGCATATTTCACAATGTTCAAAGTATTTCACTGCTTTAGCAAGTATTATCTCGATATCGTACTGGTAGTTTTTAATCCTACTAAAGATGTTGTCTCCTTGACATTTATCCTGTTTCCTTTCTTTTTAACAAATACATTTTAATTATTAATCGATTTTCCGTTACCATGACCTTGACATTTGACATGCTTTCTCCAAAATGTATACAGTTCATCTCTTTCTTGTATTGAATAATATAAAATATATCAAAGTTTCAATTGAATTAGTTGTAAAAGTTTTTACTTATTGTGCAGATAGTAAAATTTTCTTATTTGTCTTTAATTTTCAATTTGCTTCAATCAATGTGACCTTGACCTTTGAGCCTCTTTCTCCAAAATCAATAATGTTCTTCTTCTCATGCTATCAAACAATATGTCTTAGTTTCATATGAATTGATTTCTTTTTTTTTTTAATTTTGTTCTGGAAACCAAATTTTTCTAAAATTTTTAATCTATTTTTGGTCTAATGGTGACCTTGACATTTTACCTACTTTCTCCAAAATTATAGGATTCTTCCTATCCAAATATCAAACAACATATGCAAGTTTGATTTCAATTGGATGTACACTTTGCAAGTTATCATCGGAAACAAAATTTACCTGCACTTTTCAGTTTATTTGCGGTCACTATGGCCTTGACCTTTGACCTTCTTTCTTCAAAATCGACAGGGTTCCTCCCCTTTTAGTACTCATCAATATACCTAAGTTTCATTTCATTCAGATTTTAAAATTCGTGAGCTTTGATCCGGAAACCAAATTGTTCTGAAAATATCTATTATTGTAACGCAGAGCGTTACAGATGTCCCCCAAACGAACATTGTGCATCCCATTCATGGCACCTCTCATTTTTCAGTATTTCCAAGCTTCAATGGCAACAGTAACAATTTTGAAAAATCTGAGGCTGAAAATCATTTGTACACAGGCTAAGTAACCTTCATGTAAATTTTGATCTGATTCGGAGCACTTTCAATTTTACCGCCTTTTTCCAATTCCATGGCAGGGGCAGTTATTTTGAAAATTGTAAGGCTGAAAATCATTTGTACACATGCCAGGCAACCTTCCTGTACAATTCCATCCAATTCGGAGCACTTTTAATTTTCCCGCCTTTTTTCTGTTTCCTTGGCAACGGCGGCCATTTTGAAAATTTTGAAAGTTGCTAACACTTCTACTCATTGAGGCAATCATTCCTGTGAAGTTTCATGAAGTTTGGTCAAATAGTAGCCGAGATATGGGGTGGACAAGAATTGAGCGGAAGAAAGAAAGAAGAAGTAAAATAATAATAATAACTAGATTTGCAATTGCAAGCAATAGCTAATGTCGCCCTTTACAGCCAATTAGATGATTCCAGTTTGTTCGCAGCATCAAAATCTATACCTAGAAATCAATTAATCATCCAATTCTGAGCACTTTGATTTTCCAGCTTTTTTGTCATTTCCATTGCAACTGGTGCAATATTGAAGTCTTGGACATCAGAAACCTTTTCCCCATGTCCTAAGCAACCTTTCGTTAAATTTTCATTCAATTCTGAGCACTTTGATTTTCCCGCCTTTTTTGCCGTTTCCATGGCAACCGGTGCCATTTTGAAAAATTTTGGTGGTGCATGCACATCTTCTCATAGTGGTCCAACTTTGTGCCAAGTATGAATGAATTCTGTCAAGGCATCTTAATGAAATCCGAAAAATTTCAAATGTTGACGTAACTTGGCCGCCATCTTGGAAATGGCAGCCATTTTGAAAATTTTTTTTGGTGGAGGTACAATTTCATAAGGTGATCCAACTTTGTACCAAATATGAATGAGTTCTGTCCAGGCATCATTGAGAACTGGCGTGGACAAAAAGAGGTGGAAGAAAGAAACAATAATAATAATAATAATTAAAAGGACAATTGTTCAGAGAACAATTGCAAGGTCTTTCCCAGTCAATGTTATGTTTTATGTTATGTTTTGTTATGTTACATGTTTAAAATCATCTTGATGAGACACACATTGTCTCCAATATATTAGATGAGCCATTTCTAATCGTTTTAAAGATTTTACGATAAAAAAAGAACAAAAATTTGGCTATGACCTTGACCGATGACCTTGATGACCTTTGACCTTGGGATCAAATTGAAGGTGGCTTCTTGCTGATTAAATTGATATGTTACATGACCATACTATCTGTAAAGGTTTAAAAGTTATACGCAAAAATACTATTTCCGAAACGCGTCAAGGGCAATAACTCTTTGGGGAGTCATCGGAGAGCTTCGGTCCAAATGAAACAAATGTAGCCCTTTACATGATAAACATTTTTGCTGATATAATGTTTCACCCATCTATTACGGTTTCCGAGTTCATATGCTAACAAGGTCAAAGGTCAAGGTCAAAGGTCACCGACGACCTTCAACCTGGTACTCAAATTGAAGGTCGTTACATACTGATCACTTTAAACATATATGTTTACTATATTATCTGTAAGCGTTTAAAAGTTATTCGCAAAAAAAACGATTTACGGAAACGCGTCAAGGGCTATAACTCAAAAACGGTTCGTCTCAGAGTTTTCGTTCAATTAAATCAAATGTAGATCTCATTTTTGCCATATAATGTTTACATAAATTTTTTATCGTTTGCGAGTTATCGCGATAACAAAATTTCAAATAGCCGCCATTTTGAAAATAGCGGACGAAAAATTTTTTTGTCCATATTTTTGTAATCATGACCATAAAAGCTACCTGGAAACAAAATTTCATCAAAATCCGACAACTTTGAGAAATCGACATATTTCGGGGTCAAAAACGTGTAACCGGGGTCGCGACCCAAAAAAAATTTTTGTGCCCCAAATGATGCTGAGGATGATTGAAACATTTTCCTTGCCACAGAATTTTAATATCGTTTACGGTTTCTGGGCTATTACGATAACAACAGAAACCGTATTCGGGGAGATAACTCCGTTACTAAAAATAGATCAGTTTCGCAGGGTCAGTGGCTTCGACAGGCAACTAAGTCGATTAAGTGTACCAAGTATCGAATCGATATGTCGCAACACTTTTATTATATTGGCCGCGGAAAAAAAAAGAATAATAATAATAATAATAATAATAATCAGAAGAAATACAATAAGGTCTTTCCACTGTAGTGGAAAAGACCTTAATAATGAATAATAGAGAAACGCACAAAGAACAATATGTCGTCCCGACTACGTCTGGGGCGACATAATAACAATAATAAGAAACGGAGCAAACACAATATGTCTCCCAAACTTCGTTTGGGGGACATAATTATCTATTTTTGGTCGATGTGACCTTGACTTTTGACCTACTTTCTCTAAAATCTAAATTCCTCCTCCTGGTACCCAAC
>MJUU01071466.1:4451-16984 GCA_002080025.1 Modiolus philippinarum
TTTTTTGACTTCTTTTTAGTAAATCGCTTTATTGCTTTCTTTAGAACTTTCTTCTTTTTCAATTTCTTAGTTTTAGACGTTTTCTTTGAAGGTCGTTTCCCTTTTCGGGTCTGCTTTCTTCGAGGTTTTCTAACAGAACTAACGTCTTCCTGTTTTCTTTTTCTTTTTATACCCTGCATGTTTCTCTTGGCTTCATCTTTTGCTTGATCGATGGATTGTTGCACTGGGGAAACTAAATTTACCATAACCTTATCACCCTGTTTACTTTTTTCAGGGGGTCCTATTGGTGTTATGAATTGTTGCGGACTACCAGATAGGGATCCACCACCAATTTGCTTACCCTCTCGATAAGTATGATTAATGTATGGATTGTGTTCCTTACTACCCAAGTTTTGATAATACTGAATCCATTTCTGTGTGTTGGGTATATACATTTTATCCATGACTCAGAAAAATGGGAATGATTTTAAATGAAGTGTTATTGTTGATGGTTGATCGAGAAATGATGCTAAATCACCTTGTTGGGTGGTTATATTTATATCTATGTCATATATATTATTGTTTTTTATAGGAACATAGAATGGTGTCTCCACAACTGTTAACCAATTTCCTACTGATGTTGCGGGTAGTCTACGCAATAGAGGTTGCTGTTCACCATCAACGATAGATTCTCCACAGATATCCGAATAAAGGTAAATTGCATCAGTTTTTGAGAGTTTGCAGGCGATATCCACCTCTACTAAGGCAATTCTCCATGCTCCCTCCAATAAAAGTGGTGCACTCAAATGGCTTTTAAATGTATATGGTTTATTATGTGGAAAATATTCCAGAGATTTGTCGCTGCTCATGGTTATATAAATACTCATGACTACTGATTAGACGTTTAAGACTCAATGATGTCCTTCTCATCCATCCATTGATTATATTTATCTGGCCAGCCTTCAAATTTTACTAGCCACTGAACCAGGCCATTTCGCTTTCTTTTTCTGATCTTTTTTTCAATGTACCACAAAGTATCTTCGTCTTTGTTGACTTTTTGTAATTCAGGCTCATAAAAATTTCCTTTGATAGACTCATTCATGAAGTCTTTTATCCTATACATTGGAATAGCTTGCATGCGAAATCGTTTTCTTATTTTGAAAATTTCCCTTGTGAAATGTTCATCATATGATCTGTCAAAAATCATATTGACACGTGAAAGCCTCACCATGTCACCTATTTTGAAACGATATTTTCTCTCTTTTATTGTAATGGGTTTAGGTTTTAAATACATGTTTGCCCATATATCAGCTTCATTAATTATGCCCACATTTTTTGGTGCAATATTGTTCAAAGTTCTATGGGGTGTTGCATTATAAGTCTTTACAATATCCTGTAAAATATCTATATATCTGTGTGTTCTCTGTTTGGTAAAATATCGATACATCATATTTTTGATAGTTTTTATAACACGTTCCGCAATGTTAGCTTTTGTGTCAGAATTTTGTGTGGTGAAATAGTAAATGCCTTCGTTTTTGAGAAATGTTTTCATAATTTTATTGTTAAACTCACCACCTGCATCTGACCTCAGTTTTTTACATTTTTGTTTGTTTAATATAGTTTTCAATGCTTTGACTACATCTTTTGCTGCTTTATTTTTCAGTGGTTCAATCCAGAGATATTTGGAAAAGATATCGATCACAAAGAGGAGATATTTGACACCATCATTTTCACCTGCTATATTGGAAACATCAGCCAAATCCATGTCAAACTGATCATTAATTCCAGAGACAATGACTCTTGCTTTTCGAAAGGAGTGTCTAACTTCTTTTCTTAGACTGTAATCATCTTGATTGTGTAACCATTTACGAACTGTGTTTTTTCCAGTGTGTTTGATGCCTTTGGATTTTAAGACTCTGTAAAGTTTATCTGGTCCTGCAAATGCACCAGATTTTGATAAACCATAGTATATCTTTTCCAACGACTTTTTGGTGTCTGTGTTCATTGTGACATTCAATATGTTATGTTTGAAAAGTTATTATACTTATGTTTTTATAATGAAAAAATAAAATTGGACTTTATATTCTTATTTTCTGGTAAGAAAGAAATGCAATATAGCTTGATAAATATTTATTTCAGTTAAAACAATACACAGAAGAACATCAAAATAAACATCAAAATTCATCCAGTAAATGTACAATTGGTTTCAATGATAATGGTATAACACTGTGAAAAACAAGCATTGTTCGTCTCTTTCGATTTATATTTATTCTTTGACTGGCTAAAAATCGAATTGTTCTCATATACTGTTTAAGTTTTTCTTTATGCATATTATTAACAACAAGTCTCCCATTTAGAATGTTTTTCGCTATATCCGACACCGCATGTATCTTATCATCAGACATAGTTTCAATCATATGTTTTCTTTCTGTTGGTTCAGTATGATACAAAGCTTTGATGAAAGCTGAATTTCGTAATATACGTCCATTCATGTTCAGCGTTTCATGTGAAATAACAGTTCATTCATTTTCGAATCTGTCCTCCAGTGCAAGCAATTTTTCAGCTGTGGATTGTATTGTTTCTGATGTAGGTTTATGATCAACACACCAGTTTTCAATGTTATCGAGTATATTGACTTTCAAGTCATTGTCTATATCAAGAAGTTCCACTTGATGATGAAATCTCACCACTATTTCAGCAAAATTGATCTTTTCAAATACGAGTTCAAAATATGTATTCAAATGTTCTTGTTTGGTCCACATCAAACACGTGTGATGCACTTGAGAAGGATCATCTATTTCACAAGCATAACAGTTTTCCTGCACCACAGAGGATAACAATTCCAAGGCAGTTCTGGCGTACAAAAAAGTAAAAGTCTTGCTCAAATATCTTTCCCATTTTAAATTTTCACAGGAATTCATAGCGTCTGCTTTCAATGGGTGTAATTTTCAAATGACTTTAGTTCACAGTAAACTGTTTATATTATTTAAAATTTATTACGTCATTCTAATTGGCACAGTAATCCGCTACATCATTTGGTTCTATTTGAAACGATACCATTTTCGCAAATAAGCATGTTGGTTTCCATTTGAGTGTTCATTTTCAATTATGTCTGATTTCCCCCATTGCTTCAGAGTTACACCACAGTAAAAACATGTTACTTGGTCTCCCACGTTTGTATAGAAAAATCCATTCTGTATTAAATCATAAGGTTTTTGTATCAGCTGTCTCGGCCAATTTTTAAATGTGTGTTCCCTGCTAGTGAAATACATCATGAGAGGATGAGCAGGTTGAAATCGAAAATCATCTGTATAATAAGGTGCTACCTCCATTATCTTGTAATAAAACTCGGTACGATAATGTTGATTTCTATGGTTCCTCTTTCTGCGAAATCGTTAATAACGTCGAAGTATAATATCCAATCTCCTCCTCCAAGACCACACCCTATTTGATATGGTAGTCCAACTGATCTTATGTTAAGTTTTTCAAGTTGCTCTAGACATCTACGGAACCACTTCAACCTATTTTCACTGGTATCTCTGTATGGTTGAATTTGTCTAAAATTTTGATTAGTTGACCCGAAATCCCATTGACTTAAGAAACATATAATATCTGGACTCAAACCATGTGGTGATTTAAAAACTTTTATCGTTCCTGGAGTGCCTCTGTCTTCAACAATAGCCAAATTTCTTTTACCTTCACTACGTCGTGTTGCATATATATCCCCCCAAGGAAATGATTCAGCTATTTGCTGTGATAAACTATGAGCTTTAGTGCAAAGACAGTTCACTTGATGTATAATAGCATCGACGTCTTTTGTTTACACCCATCGTGTTTCAATTTCAGTTTATGAATGTTTACCACTGTTAATCTTATTTCCACAAGTAATGTCTCACTACTTTAACTAGATTTAGAATTTGAACAACATAAAACAGGGCGAACAGATAGTTTACTCTTGAATATTTGTCAACATTGAGGATATCTATACATTATTATAAATTGGGAAACTGTTCCTCAAACGTTCCACCACTCTCACACCGTTCCACCAAATTCTACGGTGCTCTACATTCGTAACGCTTGGGAGAACTGTTAAGTGTGTAAAACAAGAACAATATAACACAATGATCTGTATGCAATCACAAAAATGGTAGTGCACCACCCTACATCATAAAATGGGTCTGCACCATACATTGAACCTGTACAATGGACCTGTACCACAAAATGGACCTGCACCACAAAATGGGTCTGCACCATCCTACACCACACCATGGGCCTGCACCACAAAATGGGCCTGCAAAATTGGCCTGCACCACCTGCACCACTATGGCAAACCAAGGCTATAACACTACTTATGGAGCATTAAAAAAAAGGCGGGTTTCAAAATTACCAACGAATTTTTCCTTATAAGACAGTGCCATTTAAGTACCTTTGCTCGTTGTATTGATCTGAAATAAGTGCTAATTTTAAGAAATATATAATATGTGTTATTTTACTATTATATTCTCCTCTGTCTGGCATCTTGGATCTGATATGGATTTACCAGACACATCTTCACTGTTGGTCAACATAGGACATTTTTTTCCAAATGGGAAAAGTGGTTTCAGAGAAGAAAAAAATCTAAGAACGTGTTTTCCCCAAGGCTCAATGAATAATTGGCGTCGAACTTGAATGAGGCAAAGATTTTCTATATCAATATATAAGTCCCTAAATAGTGGCAGTTTGTGATGTGGTTGGAATTGCTGGACATTTTAGTAATATTTTGTAAAAGGGACAAGAAAAGGACGATTTTGACTAAGCTTACTTCAAATAGGCTTTCAAGATGTAGACAGTAATAAAAGCCCTGTCTTTGATAAACTGGAGTTTTCTATGTATCGTGTGCGTTTTTGTCAGATGTAAATTAACTCCATATCCTTTCATTTTTCCTATTTGTAGCTTCAAGGATGAATACCTTTAAATGCTCACCTATTTGGTCCAATGTTATAACTATTTTCCCCACAGTTGCTATCTTCAATTTGATTCGAACTTGCCGTACGCATTTTTCAAAGGAGACCAACTAAGGACATTTTTGACAAATACCTTGATCCGAGAAAAACTAAATCGAACACCGTGTAATCACTAGTATTTTTTATTAGAAGCTGAGTGCCAAACTACTACCAGTTTTCTTGCTCAATTTTACTGAACACTATGTTAGCACTTATTGATCAGGAAAAGCTAAGTGCTAAGTGCTGAACTACTACCATTTTTCTTGATCACAACAAAAGTTCTACTAACACTGCTTTTATCGATCAGGGAAACCGTAATTGTTTTAAGAAATCATGAGACCATGATCATATATTGAATGCATAAATACGGAATATAATTTTTTGTTTGTGAAGAATTTGTTAATTATGTAAAATTTGTTTTGCTTATGTGTTAGCATTGAAAACAATGCTGGTATTTCCGTCCTATATCGTGTGTTCTTCTAGGTAAGCAGACAATACAATTATTAATACTTAAAATTGATGTAATATAATGATGTCTGCGAGTGAAATCCTGACTTTAAGGGGCGTTGAACATTTAGAAATTGTAAATTGAAGAATGGAAGGGTATAATCAATAGAAGGAAATGATAACCTAAAGGAAAACGCACAAAAATAACTAATTTGTTTTTTTGCTAGAATTACAAAATCACAAAAAATCTGTTCAACTTATTTTATCACATTTGTTGGATAATTGCAATATTCATTAGTCGCAGCCTTTAGTGTCATAAAAGACTTCAAGAATACTTGCCATTTATGATACAAAAAGACAAATAAATGAATAAAACCAGAGGCTCCCAGGAGCCTGTATCGCTCACCTGGCTTTCAGTTGCCACAATCAAGCTAACATTGTAAGTTATATAGTTGATCGCCAGTCTCTCAAACTTTGGTAGCTCGAACAACACATCTTGAACTGTCTTTAAAGTCTGATAATGTTTTACTACATTTCTTTGTTGGGCGTGTTTGACAAAAAAGTTCTTGCTAAGGACCACGTTCAACACCAGTTTTGAAGTCGAGACAACATTTTGTAAATGGCGGTCAACAAACAATTTTAAACACTGGTTTTGAAGTCGCAACATCAATATCTGTTGGAAACCATATTTCATTGAAATCGGACAATGTTGAATTTTTCCGCCTTGTTTGGCAGCCATTTGAAAATTGCCGTCAGCGAACAATTTTTAACACCGGTTTTGAAGTAGTGACATCAATTCCTACTTGGATACCAAATTTTTTTTTTGAAATCGGACAGTGTTAAATTTTCCTGCCTTTTTGGTGGCCATTTTGAAAATGGCGGTTTACGAATCATTTTTAACATCAGTTTTGAAGTTGCAACATCAATACATTTTTGAAAACCAAATTTCATTGAAATCGGACAATGTTGAATTTTCCAGCCTTTTTTGGTGGCCATTTTGAAAATGGCGGTCAGCGAATAATTTTCAACATCGATTTTGAAGTCACAACATCAATATCTATTTCGAAACCAAATTTCATTGAAATCGGACAATGTTGAATTTTCCCGCCTTTTTGGGGCAGCCATTTTGAAAATGGCGGTCAACGAACAATTTTCAACATCGATTTTGAAGTCGCAACATCAATATCTATTTGGAAACCAAATTTCAATGTAATCGGACAATGTTGAATTTTCCCGCCTTTTTGGTGGCCATTTTGAAAACGGTGGTCAACGAACAATTTTCAACACCAGTTTTGAAGTCACCATTGCATGGCGAACATTTTATCAATTGACTCTGAACCACCATCTTCTATAGTTTTGGAAATAAAAGACAAACAAATTGAAAATTCTGAAAATTCTGTTAAAAAAGGGCAATAACGCATACAAGGGTTTTGGAATTTTCTTCAAAATTTCAGGGTGGGTAGATCTTGATATGCTGAACATTTTTGCAATTTACACTTGACCTCTATCTGTTACAATTTTTGAAATAAAAAATAAAAAATGCACAACTTTTGAAAATTTTACGGCAAAAGGGCTAAAACCCCGAGATGGATTTTCAAATTTTCTTCAAAATTGTATAGTAGGTAGATCTCATCATGCTGATCATTTTAACCCTCTATCAGATTTTTTATATCTGTACAGTTTTCGAGTTGTTGGCCAAAAACTGCAATTTACCCCTTTGTTCTATTTTTAGCAACGGCGGCCATGTTGTTTGACCTACCGCCTAATCGAACACAGTTTTGAGAAGCCATACTCTGGTAATGATTCAGGCCAAGTTTGGTTACATTTGGTCTGGTGGTTTCAGAGGAGAAGATTTTTGAAATTGTTGACAGACAAACAGACAGACAGACAGACGGACGCATAGAGATGGCAAAAACTCACATGGCCTTTTAGGCCAGGTGAGCTAAAAATATAAATAATGTATTTCCACACAGGAATGTCTGTACCTGCTGGCCATTCTATGAGGGGACATGCGCATCACGGCTAGAAAGAAGTAAACTGGTGGCTATGGCTCATGTAGATATGTCAAACTACAACATTACATGAACAGGATAACAGTAAACACCTACAATGACTGGGAACTACAATCACATGCCACAATTTACAAGCGAACTGCACTAGAAGAACAAGAGACAAACATGAATAACAATAGGAACTCGGGGATAGCCGGATTTGGTACTGGCACTAGCAAAAGCCATTGGTAGGGTTAAACCGTTTTATGGGTACCCTAACCTCCCCTTTCTCTATCCCGTTTCCCTATAGTATAATAAACATGCGAATAAAACCCAATACAGATTGACTACTATCTCAATGACCACTATCTTGTAAAAGAAAAGCATATGACAAAACGTAATTTAGAAAGATGGGTCAAAGATTGCTCGCCCCTAAACTATCGGCTAGCTCAAGGAATCTAGTCTTCTGGTACAACACTGTCGCACCACGGAAGAAAAATCAAACTCAAAACTCCCAAAAGGGTTGTCATGTATTTCAGTAGACATCGGCAGTATCAGTGAGGGGCCAGTATATATGTAAAGTCTTCGGGTCACTTAAATTCAAAGCCAATTTAACGGATTTGTTCAGAATATCTAGTCGATATAACTTTCAAATTAAATATTGAATATACTGTGGATATTTGTATTGATATAAGTGTAAGAGTCCAATTTAAAAACAACTGCAGAAGAATACCGGAGGACCAAGAACAAGTTTACACAAACCAAAGTTCATAGACAAAAAAAAGGCAAAAGCAAGAACACCATATGACGGAAGACCAAAGAAACTACACATCCACAAAACACATAAACACTACATATACAACACTAAAACCTAAAGCACAAACAGTGTGAACTCTTATAAAAACAGAGCGAAATCAGGTTAGCAATTCTTGTTCTGTATACCGCACCCGTAAAAGTCAAAATCGGTAATGTAAAATCATAGCTGAAAATGAAGGTTTTTATTTGTGATACCGACATTTAATTTATATCTATGATGTCTTGGTGACGAATTAATTGTTAAATATACACTCCATATGCTGGGGATGTAGGTATATTGCTGCTGAGAAAGGGAAAGTTCAAAATTTAGAAGTCAAAATTATCACGTTTGTCGTATAGCCTAGATTTCAGACGTCCTTGGTCGTCAATGTATAACAAAAGGTCGAGGTATGAAGCGGAATCGGGTGTATCGTTTGTCTCTATAATTTCAAGTTCACTGGGTAACACGATTTCAGATTGCCATAGTCCTCTAATTAAGTAACTGTTACGAAAACAACACAATGTTTTGATTGCAGTGAGTTTAATGACACAGTTGTTATTACTAGGTCTATAAATGCATATGCATGAAAGTGAGAATAGAATTAAAGGTTTCAAAAATGTGAAATTCGAAGTAAAATCAGGGAAAATACATACTTTTATTCACTAGAATATATTTCTGGCATTATGAAACGATGCTAAGAACACAATGGACAAAGCATTTTTAGTGAAAATGAAGAATAGATGGCAAATACGTGGACCACATTTACCATATCTTTATGCATGATTTCAGAACAAGTCAATCAAATAATTGCTTAACCATCTCATAAGAAATCGGTCAATAGAATGGTTAACCACCGCAATTGCGCAAATAACAAAAACGAAGTTATCGTTAGTTTATTTTCTGCATATGCAAATTTCGACTTTTGTCTCATCAGTGCAGATAAAACCAAAACATTTAGAAGTTCAAAGTGAAAAGTGAAAATAAGAACAAAAATAAGAAAAAAATCTGAATTTAAAAAATAAAAAAGGGTTAAAAAGCCAGATATTTCGACATTAAATGTCTTCTTCTTTGGGAACCTAAATGTAAACACGCTAAAAGAAATGTAGAATCTAAAATCCAGGTGGTATAGGTGTGCAGCGAGTCGAAAAATTAGATAATGCTAGCCGATCTTGAACATCTACAAAATTAACCACTTTACTTACACTACTATAGTTTTAAACCCGTTCTTTTGAAACTTTCGGGTACATGAATAAATTATATCCCAGTTAATGGGTTGCACTACCCTTTTTATCCCTTTGCAAGAGTTATATGTCTTGGATGTAAACAAAGAAATATATCCAGAACTTCAAAGTAGAAGTTTTATTCACATAGCTAGATGAATTAAACTTTAAGTGATTTTGAATTGACTAATGAAACTCAGAAATCAACAGATATAAAATATTTTTCTTCTTGCTATCATTAATTTTACTTAAGAACCATGTGTTCAGTTGCCTGTGACTGACAGAAATATTTTATTTCCGTTTGACATATCTGTAAACTATTCTTTAACTGTTGACAAATTCGATTTTTCTCAGAATTTTTTCAGTTTGGAGGAAATTCAACTCAGAATGTTCCTGTTTTCCTCAGTGTTCAGCACTATAATGAGTTGGGAACCAGCTAATGTCCACACCGGGATCTGTCTAAAAATGTAAAGAAGGAGTGCAGACCATGAACTTAGACACGGTGTATTATGCAAAAAGTTTGTTGGAAAGATATGGCGTCATGCACAAACACTTGAACGTCTTTATCGTAAAACATCATACTTTGGCGGAAAACATTTTCAAATTGTGCAATTCAAGATTGAATTTTAAACTTTTGATCAAGGAAAGAATCATAAGGAAATCAACATTGTTTACCCCTTGATCAAATGAAGTGTTTATAACTGAAAACTTTGAAAGATTTTCTATGATATAACCAAGATTTCAGAATAAAATTTTTCGTCATCTTGCATAAAACAGGTAAACAGCAATTTTAAGCTCTACAATGACATTTTACAATTTAAGTATTGCATTCAGTTTTTTTTCATGTTTACTCTTCAAAAATGTTGAAGTCAAATAATTAAAATGTAACTTATCACAAGGCTTAGCTAAACATGACAAGGAAATTTCAATTTCTGACAATTTTTAAAGTGATATAAAATATGATCAGAATAAAAATGCACCATACATTGCGAATTTCTGGTGTCATGTGACGACGTTTACTTGCGCCTTCATAGTGTCACGGGACGAAATTTACATGCACCCTTCATTTTGAATTTCCTGTGTCACGTGACGAGATTTACATGCGCAACTCATTGAGAAATTCCCGTGTCAGGTGACAAGATTTACTTGCAACCTTCATTGTGAATTTCCGGTATCACGTGATGAATTTTTAGACCCTACAATAAAACATGTATTGACTGTGTTTTAAAAAAAATACAGGAGCTGTGCTAGGAAACTCGGTGACATTTGTTTCATCGGGGATACTGTGTCAGTTCGGATGACCATCAATTTTTGACATTACAGCTACAATTAAGGCAATTTTAATATATGTACAAGAAGATTCATAGTCAAAGTTAATGTTATGACAAAAGAAGAGCAAGAAAAAGAACTGAGCTAAACAAGCAAAAAGCAGTGAATGCTTGATAGAATATGATCACGTGGTCTGATAGGAGATGCATTGTCTGCCAACACATACTAAAGCAAAGCATGAGAAAATACCAAAGCAATGATTTTGGGAAATGGTATATCCATAACGATAAACCCATTTATGGTAGGCAACATAGAAAAGGAAAGTCTACAACTATTTTTGAATGTTTCGTATCCTCGTACAAATTTGATAATCTGAGATGAAATTCTGAAATTTATCACATTTTCTAGAATAAAGTAACAACTGATACAGTACAATTTTTCTTGTAGCCAAACTTGCCTGTATCAATTGTATACTAATCTTTCAACCATGATTTAAGGCGGAGCAACATGTATTTGGGTTGTTATTTGGTTCTACAAAGCCAGGAATTCACCAGATGAAGATCCGATAATATCAAAGATTAAGAGAGATTATATCTTAAAGAATATTGAGTATAACACAAATATAAGAGTAAGTTAACTCAAGATAAAATAAAATTTCGGTGAAGTGGTCTATAAAAATACCTTCTATATATTTCGAAACTTCAGGCCTCCGCTTATCTCTATAGGTTAATAGGTCCTATAGGTTTTGCCAACAAGAGGTCTCAATAAATGCAATTTGAAAGAGTTTGGCTCTAAATATCAGACTTAGGATTACAAATGGAGAATCTTTTTTCTAGTTGGAGATACACGCATCACTTTGACAAGTATTCAGCTCCTGGGATATAAATATAAAAAGGAAAGTGCATGTCTTTGTTTATTTCTCAATTTGTTACAATATTGAAAGTGTGTTTTATTCTTGCATTTTTGTGAGATTTTAATCATTATCTGATTTTTGTTCATGCCCAGAAAACAAATAGTGTCTTTTTACGTCGGATTATTTTGACATGTTGTCAATCCGTCATAAAACATAACACCAACGTCAATTTTAAGTCATGATATGGTCTGATGTTGATTGTTTGTATTTGTAATTTCCTTGTCGGAAAACGACAAAAATTACATGTCGGAGAAATTACATTAATTATATAATAGTTACTTATATAAAGAAAATTATCACGAGATATAGACTGCCCAATGGATAGCGATATGGACTGACACATGGATAATGCCCCAGTCGAAGGCGAGGGTATTATCGATGTGTCGGTCCATATCGCTATCCAAAGGGTAGTCTATATCGTGATAATTCTCTCTATATAAGTATCTTTTGTGTTTATTTTATTGAAGAACATTTGCATTTTCTTTTCTTTGTTTTTTAACACTGAATTATAAAAAAAATAATAGTTTCATGAAAATCATTAACAAGTTACTAAGTTTCAGTTTTGGTTACTTAATTAGAATTTAATAATAGTTACATTTACCAATTAAGTTATTTGAATAAAAAAAAACAAATGTATTGTGGATGCAATTAAATAAAAGAGAAAAAAACAATTGTATTGTGAATACAATTTAAACCTACCGGTCAATATCAGAAAATTGGGACTGGTCAATATCGTGATATTGACTGATAGCATAAATACCATAGATTAATGAATACCACCTGACCACCTCTACACTAATCAGAAAAGGTTATTTTAATCTGATATTAAATAAAACAACGTTGGTGATGTTACAACGAACCAACAGTAAAAATATTAACTTTAGGAAAAATCGCAACGATTGTGTGTAATTGGAGGACATGACCAGTCAAATGTTA
>MJUU01071468.1:11018-23168 GCA_002080025.1 Modiolus philippinarum
AAAAAATCACTGTACAAACTACATGCTCGACAGTAACGAATCAACTTTGAAATGTACACTCCATAGGCTGGAGAGGTAGGTATATTGCTGGTTAGAAAGGGAAAGTTCACAATGGGTAAATTAAAATCATCACACTTGTCATATAGCTTAGATTTCAAACGTCAATATACAATAAAAGATCTAGGTACGAAGCTGAAGTAGGTGTTTCAGTTGTTTCTTTAATTTCAAGAAATGTGAAATTAAGTCTACGAATTGCTAAAAGTATCTTTATTCACAATTTTTGCTTAACTTTTTTCACAGTATATAAATCTTTAAGCTACTTACAGATGTACAATCCGACCAGGAAAGGGGAACTTTGGTATTGTAGCAAGTCCACGAGATGAACAGTTTATGTATACCCAATGTTCAACCCGAACTTCACATTTTTTACCAGGGTTAGAAATTACTGGACACAATTTCCAGATGAATAAAGTAACAAGTATAGATGGTAGAAACATTATAATTCGTTCCCATGTCATTTTGAATAGTTAGTCGTACAATCCTGTTTCTGTATGACATATATTTAGTGTCATTTTAATACGCATATGCATAATAAATCGGTTAATAATTTATAATATTTGGTCAATATTTGATATTATTCCACTATATATCTATAACTTAACTAATAATCATGTCTCATTAGCCAAGACTGCCACACGTGATTTGAACAAAACATCGTGTCTCCCACTGAACGTCGTGTCCAAACATCGTATTGTTCGCATTCGAAATTCTCTAGATTTTATACGAGTATTTCATATACTAGTATAGTGAGTGTATTTCAGCGATAGTAAAGAGATGTTCCAAGTTATCAAAACAGCTCATTTTCACCGAGTCAGACCATGAACTGCAGTATTTGTTATATAATAAGGTGTCATGTACAGTTAATATTTCAGTAATAACTTTGTGTTTTCGTGTCAATTTCAAAAATCAATAAAACAAATTCATTTCAGGCGATGCCTTCGGAAACATGATTCCCTCGGGTAAACAAATCTTCATATCTCCCCACATGCATGGGAAATAAATGTATAGTAATATAATTATCGTGTCGTCCAATTCTTAATGGGAATCTCGTTATCCAAATAATACTCAAATAAACAATGCAAAGATATGGAGTAACATATGAGAAAAAGTCTCCACAAATACATGGTTTATCCAAGAAAAGGAACAACACTTTTATTGCTGTTCTTCACCTAGACTCAAAATATGGATAACTACATAACAAAGTTGACAACAATATTAAATTTAATCATTTCTGCTTAATCCTCATGAAGTAGTCGTGTTTCAATTCGAGACTTTTTTTTTACTCGCGACAGCAGTATATGGATAGTCGAGTCTAAATTCTTTTATTTTATATTTGTTTTATCAAACATTTAGCATATTTTATTCATTCAAAAGACATTGTCAAATATTGAAAAATAATTCAAAAATAATCTTTTTTATCTAAACACAGTTCCATTCCTTTAATCGTGTACAAAGAGAACACTTTGTTTATTAAATTGAAATTGTTGAGAATTACAGTTTTTTTTACATGTCACAAATATACCTTTTTTATCATTAAGCTGTCATTTTGAAATATAAATGACTTGGACAGTGCTTTCATGTCACTTTCAGCTAACACATTAGAAGAAGTAATAAAACTATAGATTCATCAGTATTATGAGATTTAGTGGTCTACAATAACAAGAAACACTTCAACATGTTGCTTACGATGACAAAATTCCTGGAAGAATATAGAGGGGACGGAATGATAGTTTAATGAAGTAAAACTGTAGTATTACTGTTTTGGACCGGAAGATAAAATTAGTTGATGACGAATCTTGAATGAACAAACAAGGCAAGGTTGTGGTTGACGAGGAGTTCTGGTATCAAGATCCTGATGGGAATTTCTTGAAGACACATTGTCATACGTGGACATTCAATATTTTACGAAAAAATAACAGGAAGCACCTACAATGGCAAAAACATATAGTTACATGTCACAAAGTAACAAGGAACTGCACAAAAAAAACCACAATTTACCAGTTCACAAAGAGAGAAGCACAGCATGTGGGCACAACTGTATCCTTTACTTGATTCCTGAATGTGCGTGACATTCCATGTCAGATGTCACCTGAATATTGGAAGATCCCGTAGAAGCAACGATCATTGAACAAAACCTTTATTACGGAATAACAAAATACCGAGGTTACTGTAAATTTAGATTAATATGTTGTTAAAAATGATAATTAAAATGTGAAATAAAAAATTAATACAGCTAGTGTTTAGGATCGCAAGCTAGTAATGCAGAGTGGATTTTTATAAAGATTTCAAAGAGAAAGAAGACACCCTTACAAACAACCGTTTACAGATAACTATTTTAATAGCCATTGCATTTTAACGAGTCTTTAAAGTGTTTTATTTACGCTCGGTCAATCAGCTTAAATCTGTTGCGGAGACATTGCAAAATCTACGCTGACAATCATTCTTTCCTTACAGAATGGAGCAACTCTTCAAGAACGCTACAGAGAAGCTACTGGATAACATGCATACGGGATATTATTCTTCCTTAGTTTCATACGGTCGAGAAGAGTAATGCAGTCGGTCCCAGTAGCCGATGCTTCATACTCAGAATTAAGGAGGCTTTATGCCAATATTTCCGTTATATTAGAAACGTATTCAAATCGACTCAACGGTCTCGATTTACCATTATTTGAAACATTAAATGTCGTTATCAAAATAAATTTAAGACTTGTATTATTTTTCATTGATTTTTGCTTACTTACCAATGAATGAATATAAACCTCTGCATAAATTTTTCCATGCAACAATACATTATTTTGAATCCACAATACATCCTTCTGAAATAACGAGATATTCTTCGATATTTTACTTTAACTTTAAAACGCAACAGTCTGTTTTTTTAAAGACACATTAAAGCACATGTGCTCTCAACAACCTCAAGTTTGCACTTGCTTCAAGTTTTGATAATGGTGATCTATAATATTTGCCGCATTTTTTTATGTTTTTGGATCGATCTTTGAGTTAAGGGGTAGACCTGGGTTAGCTTGATATTTTCAATACCTTTACTGTTTTTAGATATTAACATTATTGAACGGAGGTAATGACAAAATTACCGGACATAGTTGTCAAGAGCTGAAATTCATGAGACAAAACGACAAATTGTCAACCGAAATGGTCTTGCTCCGCTAGCGGCACCCGTCACACTATCAGTGAGTCAATCCAGGGTTGAGTCAAAACCGGTTATGTCAAATCCGTGAAGACGTGAAATGAGAAGTTAAACCGGTAGCAACTCAACAGCAATTGCTATTGAAAGGTCGAAGACAGTTAAAAGCAACGATCATCTCAGAACTAAGTAAAAAATCGTTAATCAGAGTTCGGACCGAAACTTTAAATTTTTCAATAAGGGACTAATTAAAGAACTTAAATGATCATATGAGTCGGAATTTTCTTAAGCCTTAATTATAAAGGCAGGCACTGTGATAACTATGTCTAATGAGAGGGTGTGTATAATTTGTGCTAGCTCTCGCGTTACTAATCAACTGTGAAACATACATCCCGTAGGCAGGAGAAGCTGGAATATTACTGTCCATGTCAAGGAAATTGATTTATTTAAAATTAAAATCGCTCCTTTGGTCGTAAATTTTAGTACTGAGATGACCATCGTCAAATTTGAGATGTAAGTAAAAACATTGTTGAAGATTAATAGGATCTTGCATAAGGTCAGATTAAAGATCGGGCTATCTTTCACAAGTGTAAGAAATTTCGTCTTTTCTCGAGTGGAGCGTAGCGGAACGAGAGTAAAAGACGTAGAATTTCTTACACGAGTGAAAGATATTCCGATCTTTCATTTTGACCGAATGCAAGTTCCTATTTCTTCCGTAAAACACGGATAGAAATGTCTAGATACTTATACCGTGTGAACAATGTTGTCACCATTTGAGTGTTCCTAACATTATGACGTCAGGTGTTTTATGACGTTTAGTCATAGTTACGATTGTTGTATCACAAAAATCAACACGTCTGGTTGGTCATTTACCGGTGTGAGATAAGGCCGCGTGCATCGATCTCACATGGGTCATCTCCCACTGTAAACCACCATTTACGGAAGAATAGTTGCTTCTGTCGTTTCATTTATTTATTTAATAATGAGATCCTTTTAGCAAATGATGCGTTATTGTTAGGAAGAAGATCATCAATATATGTGAGATTGAAGGACCTAGAATATCTTATGCCGATGCCATTGCTGGTGGACTCTTAGTCCCCGAGGTACTCACCAACCCAGTAGCCAGTACTTCGGTGCTGGCCCAAAAACCGTTTACATTTTGAAACTTGCAGTATATAAGTTTTAACGAAAGTTTTTTTTTAAACTAAGGAATATCTCCCTCATGCATAGCTCTGTCCGTAACTAAATTTTGGCCTTTCTATTTAAGTCCTTTGTTTTTTTTTCAGATTTTCACGTATTTCGGTTTATGGACTTCCAAGTATTTAGATTCGATCTGCACTGAAGAGACATAAGTTGTCGAAATGCGCATTTGCAGAAACCCAATTTACAGTAACTTCGGTATTTTGTTATTGGGGAAATTCAATATCGTACGAATATAAAGACATGTCTGCGGGTAGAGGAGCACAATTAATGCCTATTTGACAATTTTTTGCCGTTCATTTTTGTGTCAAGTTTTTACCTCATTTTACCTTAAACAGGGACATGTTTGTGGTAATTTTATTTTCGCAAAAATAAACCGCCCCGAATACTTTGATGCAATTTGTTGATTTAGTAGCCCAACAAACAACCGCAAATTCAAGACTGTGTGAACGAAATTTATTTTGCCAACCGCCAAAAAGAAAGCGCACTAATTTTTCCGGTTTACAGTGTTTGGTTCGTTCACGAATTGATTATGGTGTTCCAATTAAATTGTATTAAATATGGCGTTATTTCAAATGAAAAATTCAGTAGTATAATAAATATAGAATATAGGACTTTTTGTTTTTGATACGGACTTTATCACGGTAGTATACCAGATAAGCCCGCTAGGGCTGAAAAACAAAAAGTCCTATATTCTGTTTATCGGGAATTTCCAAATATTGCAATTTCGTTAAGTGTGAAAAAAATAAAGGGAACTCTTTCTTTGGCGAATATTTCATGCGTAAACTGTATTGTGCACAATTCTTGTTGACGTCAGGGTAGTGTGACGTCACATCCTTCTGTACGTTGGGTTTGAACAGGACACGTCTTTTCATTTCAATTTCCTTGGAAATAGTGTAACGATGAAAATAGCCTCATTCAATTGGTATAAAACAACATGCAACCAATGCCGCAACATAGTAAGTAATTATTGCTTCAAATGGACATCACCCGAGAAGATTAATTTGTCAAAGACAGACCGTCATTTGAGTTTGGCGTCTTTCTTGTCACTGAACACACCCTGCGTAATTCAGTATTGTAGGGGTTTGTAGTAACGGGGTAGGCGGCTCTTTGTCCTCATTTAAAATCGGCGACAGTTCATTAGAAGAAAACAAACTATCATAGCGAATTGGATTCATGGCCTGATGTTTTTATTGCAGTATCAAGGTATGAATATTTCATAAATACAGTCAAAAGTTATAGGGAAACGAATTACGAACGATTTCAAAACTGTTAACTATTTGTTGTCGCAAATAATTTTCATTCATGAGTTGACTTTAAATTCAGATTAATGCGCGTCGCTTCGGTTCGCGCGTGTCATCTGACGTACTGACCCAATAAATTTTTGATATGGTTCAGTACGTTGATAATGACTTTATCGGTCAGTACACATCAAAGCAAAGAAGTATAAATTACCGATAAACAAGTGTAAAAGTAGGTGTGATGTATAATAATAAATTTCAAGAGCTTGAACCGAAATGTATGGATGTTTTGAACAGTATATGCTGAAAAGTATTTTGTTTTGTAACTTTCTTTTATTTTTTGAAAACATCAGCATAAACATGAACAAATTAGTATACAGTAAGTTCAGAAATATAATTAAGTATTTTCTTCCCCAAGTGCAAGACACAAATCTCCATTTCTCAATTGTTTGCTCCCTTTTTGCATATGAGATCATATAACTGGACTTTTTATCAATAATAATTTCCTTCTTAATCATTTCAAACACTGCCTTTAATTTTGGTTTTTCATTATTTTGTTTACATATGAATATGAAAAATTTAATAATTAATAATTTTTTTTCCACAGCCAGAATCACATCCAAGTATTATCTCTCTTGGATTGTAAGGAAATCAGACACCTTTTGAATTGAAAAAAAATACTTAATGAGCTCGAGAGCCAAATATTTTTAAACAGTGTTACAGGTCCAAAATAAGTGTAGAGTAAGTGAGAACCGAACCGAACCGTCAATCAAAAGAACGAATAATCCATGGACAATGGCAAGATCAGACACACTAAGAAACAAGGACACCACTTAAGTACGGGACGAAAAAGAAAAATGAAGACACACATACAGATGAAGAATATATATATATAGATTAGTTTCCTTTGATTCTCCACAAAAATTACAAAGTTCAGTTTCTTTTGATTTACTTAATTTAACTTCTGCTGAAAAGTTTACTCGGTTTGACCAGTATTAAACACTTCTTGTAAAAATGAGTCATTACTTTTACACCATAACTAAAAAAAAATAAAAAGAGATTACATGTAAGCATATGTAAGAAAGCAAAATCTACCGTTGCATTTTCTTCTAAATTTAGAATAAAGTATGTGAAAATCAATAGAATTGCCGAACCTGTGCTTATATTATCTCTCTTGCTAAATTCTGAGTGTAATATATTTTAAATGTTTTTAGATCTCATTACATATTTGTGCTATTTGTTTTTTAAGTAAGATGAAAGCAAAAACAGAGTTATCATCCCATCCTCTGCCCTTTAGTAACCGAGTTAAATTTCGCTAACTTACGCAGTGATTGAATATAAAGGATAAGGGATGATTTTGTGCCATTTCAGCCCCTTCTTAAAATTATTTTTAATTCTGCTTATCTTGATAATTCCTATATTGAGAGTTTCGAACTTTTTTGTGTTGTCTACGTTTTTCGGTGTTGCCTAGCAAAACGTTGTGCCAAAAGTACCGTATACAGCCTCATCATAGGCACATGCAAAGTAAGAGCATTTGCATAACAGGGGATCGGAAAAGGTTATGAGTATGTTTTGTACTAAAATTCAAATCAAAATCAAATCAAAATGCTTAGCAACAACTGTATTTGTATAAGCAATGGTGTTAAGCAACAGGAATGGCGATTGAAAGGATATGGAGCAAATGCACATGAGTCTATCTATGCAACTTCGGTATTTTAGTATATTTTTCCATCTCTTGATAATGAAGAGTAGATAAATAGTCTATGCTGAATTAATCTTTAATCTATAAAAACAGCAACAACCTACATATGTCATGCTGCCTCGCAGTTAGAAAATAGTTAAGAAATTCCCACCACTGATGGGTTATATCGATCTCTGTAGAGCACTGAAAATTAATGTATTACATAATGGAGTGTCATAGAAAGTAGGGAATGGAAAATTTAATAGACGAAGAAAACTAAAACTAGGGCTTTGAAACAACCTTTATGAGTGATTCAATGCTAAGGTGCCTTGAAAATTTATAATTATTATCACCACCTATAGAAAAACTACATGTACATGTACGGATATTTAGCCGTAATATTTGCTTCCTACAATGGCCTATTTTGGACATATGGGCATATGATGACTAAGGGGAAAATTAGACTCAGAAACTCTGTAAGAAAAGTCTTGCCTTTCGTTTTGCTGATAAAATACCAAAAAAAAAAGATGAAAATTAATTTTTATTTAAGAGACCTCAAAAATTCTCTCTAGATTTTTCTTTAATTTTGTTAGCCGCTTATATGCCTTAAACTTGTTCGTCGTTGTCTACCTAGGGATCTAGTAAGGTGAAAGTAGATAAATCTATGATTTTAAATTGGTACCATAAATGGAAAGAGCATTGGTATTGAATTAAAGTCAGCTAAACATATTGATAAGTTATGGACATTGTTTTCAAGATATATCACATATTAAAAAATGCCAGGAAAAGGCTCTCTTGGACTTTTACCTTAGTATAGAATGGTCATTTTATTGATATCTTTCAGATGGAAGGTAAATAAGCAATCTAATGAAATATTGCTCACCGACCTTAAATGAGCCACTTAAGCCTTCGGTGACCAAAAATGGGTGTAATATGGCAAAATATTTGACATAATGGGGCAAAATATTTTACATGGTAATAATGGATAAAATCCGAAAAATATTTTTACGAATTCAAAAACCTCGCCTTACTACATCCTTAGTGCATTTTAAATTTACTATATGGTGTTTTACAAAGAATACACTATTCACATATGCCACAGTTGTGTTAACTATAAACACCCAGACATTCCGTTTCAATGTCCACTTGAGCTATTTTATTGTTTCAGAAGGTAAAACTATCTAAATGGAGGCAAGATTCAATTCATTTCTGGCAAAGAGCGACGTCAAAACATATGATTTCGCGTAATTAGAAGGATCAAAATACAGAGGAAAGCGGTCATGCCTCTTTTTTGTAATGTAGGAGCTTCTAGTTGTATATCATATGACATGTTTTAGTCAAGTGAAACATGAAGATTATAAATATCCTTGTTACAAGTATGCTTTGCAATGACCTTTATAAAGTCTTACTAGCTTAACAAACAGAAACGTCATCACTCTACATTTGCAGTGCTTGTGATTGTCTAAGAGTAGTATTTTTCAACATGTAGGAAAAATGTATCAATTCATGAAAGTGCATGGTAAATAGACGAAGATCTTTAAAATAGGTACAAAAACCTTTGGTTATCCATATGTATATTTCTTAAGGGTCGGGAGAGTATTTCAAACGGTCAAGGAAAAAAAACATCAATGTAACATAAACATTTCGCATATTATACCTGAAAATGAAAGATGTGTGGCAAAAAGACTGTCTATTAAAATCAAAGACACGGAGAGAGCAGTGTTTATGAGAGAATTAACAGCCTTGTTAGTACAATGATATCGTAAAAGTTTCAAAAAGCATTTGGCACTTAATTCTTACTAAATGATTACTTAAACAATATACATGTAGCGTCTTCAAATGTGAAATTCAATTGTATGGTGCATAGAAACAGGGGCAATACGAGCTTCAGCGAGCTACACGCACTATATTGTTTTTGTACTGCATTTTAAACTGCATAACTTGATTTCGAATTGCATAACAATATTTTAATATATAATGTAGCAACAATTTGTCAAATGCAACCTCGCGCTGGATATCGATTGCATGTTTACTCACTTGCGAAAGTGAAATTAAAACCAATAAATTAGCCCACGATTAAACACAATTGCAGATATTAATATAGATTTATTTAATTATTTCATAAATAATTGAATAAATTTCAATATTTATTTTTTTATCAGAACTATCTTTTAAAATTGAGTAAAATTGGAAATGGTGGGGGGATATAACAAGTTTATCGAACACTTTGTCAAGACCCTAGGTTTATGAGACAAAGAGACGAACCAGATAGAAACATATTAGTTTAAAAGTCTAGATTCAAAGTCTTATTGAGATTCAATGTAAACAACATACATTCATTCAAGCAAGTTACAGTCAAAGTGTAACACCATAACTGTCCTGTAACACTCATGACACGGATAGCTTTTTTGCAATCGTAATCAGGTCTAACGGCCTCGAGCTTGACCTGATTACTTCCGCAGCTATGATTGATATTATACTACAATTAATTTATTTTTAGCACGTATAATCGGGTATGTATTAAGATAAAGCTTATTTGTCTAATACAATGTAGCAGTATATATTATTTATGTGACGAAATTCAAGTTGTATTAGTTTCCATTAGAAACAATATCAGTGACATGATTTGTGTTAAATAAATAAATAAAAGTTCACGTTGATCACTTCAAAGTAGAGATGTCTGGAAAATATGGTATCCATTTGTATGAAATTGTATAATCAAGCAGTGGACGTTCTTAAGTTGCAATGTCTACTTTCACTTTCATTGTTTAAATATTTTGAATGGTTAATTAGAGATATCAACAGATAGTAATTTCTTGAGTTTGATGCCTTATTCCAATCCGTGATTTACTTAGCCGCCTGTAAAAGAGCTTTAAATATATTGGATATACTTAGTTAAGACAAACGCTCTGAAATATGATGATTGTAAATAGATTCATGCATGAGGGTTGTTTGCAAATAATAGACTAGTCCAATCCTAGTATAAAAACAGATGATTTCATAGGTTTCCTCAGTTCGGAATAAGGGCTCACTTCGGCAACACCGAAAGATAGTTAGAGAAAGGTAACTGATTGATAGTTTTTATTAAATATAAGATATTTAAAGAGTAGTTGGCTATTTCTGGATAAGAAGTAGACTAACATATTCTTTGTACCAATAGGTCAAGACACAGAGGCCCTGAAATGAGGCACCTTCGTGCTGTTGACTGCTTGGCTCTGTATAAGGTCCAAGTGTCACTAGTTATATATCATACCTTACACACTTATCAATACTAAAGGTACATTTAGCCATTTTGCTGTCCAATGGTCCCACACACACTATGATTATAAATAGAGTTAGGAGATACGCTTCCATTTAACCTTAGGGGATAATTACAGCAAATCCAGGGAAAAAAACCCTTGGTACGGATCTACGGGTACAGTAGTGCCATCTGGCGTGTAGGAACTGGGTGACCACCTGTATGTTACATTTTGCGCAACGCCTTTATGGCCAAGATGACAACCTTCTTTGTATAAATATATTGATTATATGACGTCAACATTTACTCTACATTGTCAACGGACACTATCACAATGAAACGGGAGGTTTGGCGCTCCATAAAACCAATTTTAGTACACCATTTCTTTTGAAATGCCTGAATCAAGTCATGACCATTACGGTCGACAAGTTTTTGCCTCTTTGACTTTGGCTCTAAACAATTCTGTTCGGTAATTTTGTTATTACCACCACAGCTACATTGGACACAAAGGGCTATTTAAAGCCATGTCGTCTGCTTATATGTCAGAAAACAAAACAGGTTTATCATATACTAATTTTCTCCAAGAAGTTCACGTAACAGAAGCAAACTGACGTTTTTCATTAACACTAGTTTGAGCATATTCTAAAAGGAACGAACAAATGAACACGCCTCAATGGACATGCTGACGTTTATCTGCTGTTGACTACATAAATTAAAGTTGCGAATATCAAGGCTTCGCATTGCCAGCTTATACAAACGTGAATATAACAAACCATGGAAATATTATGTACATTTGTATGACATAACTGAGAAATTAGCCACTTTCTTAAACTAAAATAATCAAATATGATTGATAATCTGAATTACTCCAATTGAAATGTAAATACTTAATAAAGTATGTACCATCAAAAGTAACGGGTTGAATTTTAAGAAGTATTAAAATAATGAATAAGCAGACATCATAGCAACTAAGGTTAGGATTAAAGCTTAGGGGTAACGGTAATGATTATATACGAATAACATTTCTAGAAAGAAGAAATAACTCAGTATAGAAAAAGATAAGTAGAAAAATCACTAAAACAATACTGTATTGTCATAAAAACTTAGGTTAAGGGTATGATTAGGATGATCAGTTTTTAAACACCTTTGAGTTTATGGTCTTCCACACGTTTAGATTTTATCTGCACTGAAGAGACATAAGTTGTCGAAATGCGCATATGCAGAATTTAAATTCACAGTAACTTCGGTATTTAGTCAGTTGTTACCACTGGGTCGATGCGACTGCTGGTGGACTGTTATTCCCCGAGGGGGTTCACCAGCCCAGTAGTCAGTACTTCGGTGCTGACCCCAAAGCCGATTCTATTTAAAACCTTACGGTATCTAAATTTTTGTAAATTTTAATGAAAACTAAGGAGTATCTCCTTCATGCAAAGCTCTGTCCTTAGCTGATTTTGGCTTTACATTTAGATCATATTGGTTATTTGTCCTCTGTCAGTTTTTAAACATCTTTGAGTTTATGGTCTTCCAAACGTTTAGATTTAATCTGCACTGAAGAGACATAAGTTGTCGAAATGCGCATATGCAGAAT
>MJUU01071468.1:23763-33814 GCA_002080025.1 Modiolus philippinarum
ATGCAGTTGAAAGAAACGCGCGAAATGCTAGTTCAATTATTTGTAATCAAGATGGCAATTTATACAGCCAATCAAATTTGGTAAGGTATTGCTGTATCCTGGTGTTATATTTGAAGTGACGCTTGCGTAAAGGAAAATATTTTCCCAGGGTACCAGGTTAATGTACCCTACACCACTTTCTTCAAAACCTGTGCTGGTTCAAGCGATGTATGACGTAATATTTTGTTTCCACTGTAAACACCAGAAGTAGGGCCATATCCTCTTTATGTCACATGACTTCCGGTTCGGATCACGCGAATTTCGTTGAAGTTTTTTCCATTTGTCGTCCCTTCCGGTAGCATCTCTAGTTGCCATAGCAACGCCCCAACTCGGCTCCACCTAAAATATCAATTTGTAACCGCATATATATTACTACCCCGTTACCAATACATTAGCATTTTTCCGCCACGTAAATAATTAAGCACTGCTTGCAACCTGATAGTATACATGAGACGTCCTATTTTGCAGGTGAAGCCATTATTATCATCGAAGTTATTCGGTCTGTTAACTTCATTTACTTCCCATAAAAAGTCGAACATCTTCTCCGATTACACCCGCTGGTCCAACTATAATTTTTTTAAGAATAAAAGAGCAGTGTTATGCCATCATTTTTTTAAAATTCGTGTCAAGTAATGAACTAAGTAATAAACAAAGTTGGTACTAGTTATATATTATGTAAGATTAAATTGATGAATTATGTGGCTTGCGATTCGTTATTAATAGACCCTTTCACGATAACTGCGTTCCTGTGATTTTGAGTGGAAAATAAATACAGTTCCTGCAAAAATGACGTCGCCGGACAATTAATCAAGACGTCACGTATACTATGACGTTGCATTTTACCCACTCAAAAGCAAATAAGCGTATGTGCTAAATTCAGGACCGCAGTTATCGTGAAATGGTCTATACACTTGTCTATCAATTATTTTTGGGAATTGCCTTCCCTTCGGTTTAATTCATTTTGTTTGAAAATTGTATAATTTTATAGTTATTCTTCATTTCATTTTCATCTATCGTCTTTGCAAGTCGTGTAAGTCGCCAATATTATGAAAGCAAAACACTTTTCACATTAAGGTGGATCCATGGTATTCCTTCATTTTGTTTTCACGTTTCATGCTTTGACAGTTATTTTTCATTAAAGAAATATACAAACATTTTAAAATTTAGACACATCTTTAAACTATTTCGCTTAAAACTCAAATAATGGGTCCATTTCGCGAAGTCTAGCATTCATTTTCGACGAAAAATTTAGAATAGTATTTTTACTGTAAACTTCTTTGAAATGAAAATTGAAACAAAGAAAGGTAATTTCACAAAGAAATCACTATGATTTTGTGAAATAATTACTAATAAGATCCGTGACCCCAATTTTCTTTTTGTTTTTAGAAAGTTTAATATAGGGGCTAAAAATATATAAAATTAATCAAAAGTTTTATGGATGTAACTTGAATAATTTTTAAAAAATGACAATTTTCCTAATCAATTCAACTTAAAATTCCCTATTTTCGGTGAAAGATTGTGAGCTTATATGGACCGTGACCCAAAATTTTTATCTTAATTTTTTTGAAAATAAAAATTGAAATATTCTGATGGATTTTGCTTATATCCCCAAACCACCTTAAATCGAGGAAGGCAAACAATCTTTCATGAATCTATACTTAGATGCCTCTGCTGGTAGACTGTTAGTCCCCGAGGGTATTCACCAACCCAGTATTAAGTACTTTGGTGCAATATCTAAATTTTACGAAATTGTGTTTAAAAGTAAAGGGTATCTCCCTCTTGTATAGCTCTGTCCTTAGCTGAATTGTGGCTTTTCTATTTTGATCCTTTTGATTACTTGCTCTTCATCAGCATTAACGTGTGTTTCGGTTAACATATGTGTTATGGTCTCATGTTCATTTACTCCATATCCTTTCGTAAAATTTCCAAATATTTTGGTTTTGATCTGCACCGATGAGACATAAGTTGTCGAAAGGCGCATATGCAGAAAATAAATCAACAGTAACTGCGGTATTTTGTTATTTATTATCACTGGACCGATGCTTCTGCTGGTGGACTGTCAGTCCCCGAGGGTATTCACCAACCCAGTAGTCAGTATATCGGTGTTGACCCGAGAACCGATTGTATTAAAATTTTCAATATCTAAATTTTACGATATTTTGTTCAAAGCTAATGAATATCTCCTTCATGTATAGCTCAGTCCTTAGCTGAATTTTGGCTTTTCTAATTTGATCCTTTTGTTCATTTGTTTACCATCAGCTTTAACAGATGTTTCAGATAGTTGCCTTCCAAATGTTTTGGTTTTGATGCATTGATGAGACATAAGTTGTCGAAATACGCATATGCAGAACAAAAATTAACAATAACTTCGGTATTTTGTTATTTATTACCACTTGGCAGATGCCTCTACTGATGGACTGTTATTCCCCCGAGATATTCACAAACCCAGTACACTCGTACTAGACATAATCTTTTGCAAAATCTCAGATGGCTACCTAATGACTGTTTTGTAAATCTTATACTTTTGACCCGTGGTAGTCCAACTCTAAATGATGTCCAAAATGAACAAATTTTAAAGCATGTCTACGAATATATTAAAAAGACTGAAAGATTTTTATTAGTGTAACTCCCCAGGACATTACATACACATCATCAGCCAATCCATTCCGTTAATTCATTGATCTTTTAATCCCTCTTTGTCTTTAACTTGTCTTTCTGTTTCATTTCAGACTATACATAGACGGACTGAATATTATATTAACATGCTCTATTATTGTAATTATTGTATATTGTATATGGGAGAAGACTTTTATAAGTTGGAAAAACTTGTGTCTGATCCCTTTTGCATTTTGTGAGCAAAATAAATAAGTTTAAACTAAACCCAGTAGTCAGTACTACGGTGCTGACCCGAAAACCGATTTCATCGAAACTTGCAATATTTACATTTTACGTTATTTACAATGAATTTTAATACAAGACATCTTTTGTAAGATTTACAAGGGAAAATGTTCTGAAATAAAGCATGTAGGTAAACAGAGATTCAGATAGGTTTAACAGAAACTTCGCTATTTCGTTATCTATAAAGAAGTAATTTCGTAATTTTCGTAAGCGCTAAAAGAGGTTAAAACGAAAAATAACAAAAGTATTGCCGTGAATTGATTATATTATACAATCAAAGCATTTTGTGCCTCGCGTGAAATCTATTTACAAATTAGCATGCATGATTTGTTTTTCTTCGTATTTTGTAAGTAGAAAATTAGATCAAACTTATTGTTTTATTGCGTTTCTAATTTTTAACTTATATCGTTAGCACATGTTACCACTAATGTTTCATCTCAATTCATGCATGATATCATATATGAAATAAATTCACATGAAAATTTCAAAACAAACATACACGATTGAAAACACAACTTATGCAGCTAATAAATGAACAAATACGTTTAACGGTTAAATCAACATATAAAAGGTATGTTATGTCTTAAAATTTGTCGATGGCACAATATCTGATACAGCCATAATAAAGAATGGATATTACCATTATCCGGTAATGATTCAGATATTGATTGATTGATTCATTATTTCATTATCATTTGATTTTGTATAATTTTTAAATATATAAGGATATACTGCATTTAAGGTTTTTTTTACATCCAAATCCATGCAACGATGCAATAATCTTTATATAATTATCATTAATAATATTATTATTTATAATAATGTTAACATTTTTTATTGTTAAAATTATTTTCATCAACATCATTATCATCATTATTAATATTAAGTGTCTTTAGCAAAGTCTGCTATAAAGAACATATATATAGATATGTACATCGTAATTTCACAACGTGTAAAAATTGTTCTTACAACTGCTGTCATCCGTTGCTCGGCAAAGAGACTAATAGAAGACAAACACAACATTCAAACAACCACAGGGCCCTCATCGAGTCAATGGTAAGAAAACTTGGCAAAATAAAATCATGAGTTGTGGGCACAATAATTAAGTAGCCAGACAATAAATTTGAAAATAAACAGATTGAAAATGCCAAGATTTGAAATTATGATAGAGAATCCATATGAGAAATTCTTTCAAGAAAGAGTACACCATAACTGAACTGTATATGGAGCATATGTATGTATCATCCCGTCATCTATCATGAGAGAATTGAATGTCAAAACGTTCATAGCCAGGAACAGGTTAAATCAAGGAGACGCCGATCTGCTTGATAAAGGAGGGTCCTCATGGGGCCCTAGGAATCAAATAAACATTAAAGTTTTGCCTTGGTAATCAAATAATCATTAAATTTTTACCTTGGTAATCAATAAATTTTTGGCTTAGTAATCAAAAAGTATATAAAAATTCAAGCTAATAATCAAATAATCATTGAATAAATGCTATCGTAAACAAATTATCATTAAATAAATACCCTGATAATCAGGTAATCAAGAAACCCATGACGGGCCTCATAAAGTCAAATGCAAACATTATACAGTACTGTTAACATATACAGGAAAGGACTTACTACATGACCTACGTTACTTCATTAAGTAACGTGTGAGCAGAGGTCTCCTACAAAATGTAACTAATGGATAGAATAAAATGTAAGCACAAAACACCTTACTTCTAGATCAAGTAAACTTTGAACGGGAGACGCCTTATTGCTATATCAAGTAAACCATGAACAGGGGACGCCCTATTTTCTGTAATGTAAATCCACTACTGTAAAACGTGAAGAGGATATACCTTACTGACAAACAAAATAAAACGTAAATAAGGACGCCAAACTGCCAGATCAAACAAGGTAAAACAGGAGTTGTCCTCCTTCCAGACAGGTAACAGCAGAAGAAAAATATTCAAAATTCAAAACTAAAAAAAAAATTCAACAGGAAGAGAAAACAAACAAAAACAACTGATAAAAAGCAGATAACATTAGACATAAAGGCACAAAAATAAAACACCAAGGTATAGTTAATGATGCTTCTTACTCCTGCGTTTAATTCTTACGATCCATATAACAGATCCAATGTCGGAAATAAAAAAAAATACCAAAAGCAGAGTTGTCTAGAGTCAAAGTCCATGAGAAAAGAAGACAATTCAGTTTGAAAATTGTCGACCGCAATGGTCCTGTCTTGGTTCAGGCATTTCAAAAGAAATTGTGTGTTAAACCGCTTGTATGGGGTGTCAAACCTTCTCTTCTATTGCGGTGGTGTCTGGTAGCAACTCAACAGCAATTACTATTGAATAGTAACAGACGGTTAAAAAAAGTCATCCCTGCACTAAGTAAAAACAAGAAATGGATGTAACCACAAGCGTATGGTCAAGACATCTATCAATTCCTAAGTTCAAAGGGGCATAAATCCTGGAAAAAATAGATGATGAAAAATCTCCAGCAATATGCACATCTACATATGATGTCCTCTTTTCATACAAAGTTTCATGAAATTCTATTGATCAGTTACAGAGGAGTTGGACTTACAAGCCTATGGTCAAAACACCTAATATTTTTAGGTTAAAAGGGGCATAAATCCTGTAAAATTTGCAGAATGAAAAATACCCGACAATATGCACATTTACAAATGATGTCTTTTGCTACATACAAGGTTTCATTAAATTCTTTTGAACAGTTATAGATGAGTTGTGCTTACACGCAAATGGTCAAAACTCCTAAAGATTTCTAAGTTCAAAAGGGCAGAACTACTGGAAATCCCCAGGATTATATTGAATAACTTTCAATATCCTATTTTTTTATCAGTATAATCTTTTAAAATGGCGTAAGTTAGGAAATAGTGGTAATACCAAAATTACCGAACATAGTTTTCAATAGCCTAAGAAATAACAAAATACCGAGGTTACTGTGAATTTAGGTTCTGCATATGCGCATTTCGACAACTTATGTCTCTTCAGTGCAGATAAAATCAAAATATTTGGAAATCCATAAACCGAAATAGGTATAAAACTGAAAGAGAACAAATAACCAATAAGATCTAAAAAGAAATGCCAAAATAAGCTAAGGACAGAGCTATGCAAGAGGGAGATACTCCTTAGTTTTAAACAAAATTTGCCAAATTGTTGAAGGCCTCATGGTGACTTCAAGGTGAACAACAATAAAAGCGTTGTTCCTTTGCTTGTTTTTTGCCATATCCTTTTATTCACCATTGCATGTTTCCAAATGAGACAAATTTGGTGGAAATATATAAATTTAAAAATTAATTTTTGAAATGACTTAACAAAGGAACAAATTCACGCCTTGATGTGGACATAATTATCGACTGTTGACTACATAAATCAAGGTGATTAATGTTAAGGCTTCTCGTGACCAGGTTCATACAAAAATTGAATGTAACATCTTTATATCAATTAACAATTGATGTATAAACTACATATCTATGAGATAACTGTGACATTATCCACTTCCTAAAAATGAATTATCAGCTATGAATGATAATCCGAATATATTCAATTAAAATATCAATACTAAATAAAATATGTACTATCAAAAGTAATGGGTTGAGGTTTAAGAAAGTATTATAGTAATGAATATGCTGGGATCATTGCCGCTAAGGTTAGGGTTAGAGATTAAGGGTATCGCTAATGATTATATACCAGTGACATTTTAGAAGAAATTAATCAGTATAGAAAGAGATAATACAATAAAGTGTTGTCATAAAAACTTCAGTAGAGACCGTATAACAAGAATAGCTATGACGTGTTGTTCTCAGGTTAGAGGATTAAAATTTGATTCAACATTAACTACCTAATAGATTTGAGAATTGAAGCAAAGCTATTACAATCGGTAGTATTTGTAGTAAATAAAAATTTAGGTTGGTAAAAAGTAGTGAGCAAAAAAGCACAGAACATAAGATATTAAAAGAGTTAACTCCCTTTAAAACAATGAACGAAAATTTGACAAAAACAACCTTATAAATATCGGTTAATACAGAGCATGGATCTTAAAGAAGACACCCTAGAATTGTTTTCCAAAAATACAAAAAATCCACTTCTGTTAGGCCATTGGTGCTGTTAGTAATATTAAAAAGACGTCTACCGGGTTATGTTATGCTCCAATACCTTATTTCCTGCCCATAGCGGCCTAAAGGAAATAACATCAACCTGGAGATCCAGTCGCTTATGCGCCCTCCATCATTATTCTTGGAGACCTGTGCAAGTTCAAGCAAAGTATGATAATGTTTTAATTTGATCTGCACTCATAAGTTTTCGAAATGCAGAACCTATATTCACAGTAACCTCGGTATTTTGTGTTTGTTACCACTGGGCCGATGCCATTGCTGGTGGACTGTAAGGCCATGAGGGGTTCCACCAACCCAGTAGCCAGCACTTCGGTGCTGCCCTGAAAACCGATTTTATTTGAAAATTTGCAATATCTAAATACTAGTATTTAAATTTACGAAAAATTTTGTTAAAACCAAGGGAGTATCTCTCTCTTGCATAACTCTGTCCTTAACTGATTTTGGCGCTCCTATTTAGATCCTATTGGTAATTTGTTCTCTTTCAGATTTTACACATATTTTGGTTTATGAATTTCCAAACGTTTTCATTTGATCTGCAGTGCTGAGACATAATTTGTCGAAATGCGCATTTCACAATAACCTCGGTATTTTTTTATTCTGTATCTACAGTGAACGCCGGAAACAGGGCTATTTTTTTTGTCACATGACCTCCTGTCCGATTACGCTAATACTGCAGACGTTGTTTCCAGTTGACGTCCCTTACAGTCCCATGTCAAGTTCCCATAGCAAAGCTCCACCTCAAATATCAATTTCGAACCGCATATACCAGGTAGCGGGTATTTTTCGCGGGATATTAATTTTGCATATTTTCGCGGAAGGACTTAAATCGCGAAAATAAATTCCGCGAATATTTTATGTATTCTTACTATATACAGGAGTTTTGATAATCCGCGAAAACGCTAAAAGTTTTTGGCATACATTTTCCACTCAGATCCGCGAAATTTTTGACCCGCGAAAATAACCGCTTTACGGTTTACTACCAACCCGTTACCAATACATTTGCATATTTCCCCAACGTTAATTATTAAGCACGGCTTGCAACCTCATGACATACATGAGACATCTTATTATGCAGGTGAAGCCATTATTATGTTAACTTCATTTTCTTATCACGAAAAGTCGGACATCTCTGATTACACCTTCTGGTGCAACTGTTAAAATTTTTTAAGATCAAAAGAGCAATGTTATGCCACCATTTTTCTTTGAAAAGTTTTGTGTCAAGTAATCGACTTGAATAGTAAATACAAATTAGTAGTAAAGATTAAATTGACACAATCTGCGGCCTGCAATTCGTTATTTTTTGTCGTCTATAAAAAAAAAGTATGTAACTTTTAATACTAGTCTAGCAATTATTTTAGGATGTTTTCTTCCCCCCAGATTAATACATTTTGGTTTATAGTTATTCTTGATTACATTTTCACAAGTCGCCTTTGAACATCGTGTAAGTTGCCACTCTCCTGAGAGCAAAATAGATTTCACTTTAAAATTGAGGAAATCAAACAATCTCTCTTGAATCAATATTTACAAGTGAATTTTAATATTAGTCATCTTTTGTAAAAGATTACTATTGTTATTATTATTATTCAACTTTTATCCGGAGACATCGAGATTAACCCTGGACCCTCATCTCCTAGTGGCTCGAGCTATGATAGCTTTGATATAATGTTCGATAATATATTTTACCAAAATCTTGTCAGTTTCACCTGCATTAATGCGCAAAGCGTGGCACCTAAGTTAGACATCTTGGAGGCAGAGCTTGGGGATAGGGATATTATTTTAGTAACTGAAACCTGGCTTAAATCAAATGTTTCTGATGACTCCTTAAAATTAAATAACTTTAAGAAGCTTATTAGAAATGATCGCAGTGGAAATAAAACTGGTGGAGGGGTAATGATGTATGGAAAGGAAAATATTCCAAGCAAACGAAGAACAGACTTGGAGTTGCAGACATTGGAATGTCTTTGGGTTGAGATTTTTGTTAAGAAAAATAAATTACTGGCAGGTTTATTTTACCGACCCCCGGATTCACAGCCTATTATATGGGACCATATCAACCAATCGATAGAGTTAGCACTTAATACTGGTATAGACAAAGTTGTCATAATGGGAGATTTTAATGGAAATCAACTCAACATGAGATCAAACAATCTGAAGAACACAATCTTACAAAACGGTCTCCATCAAGCTATTTCCGATCCCACGTTTTATTGTGAACCTCTTCATCGTTAGTTTATCGTAAAATTTGGGACTTCAACCATGCAAATTATGCCCAATACTGTGAGGATCTTGGTAATATTGACTGGAATGAACTTATTACTGAAGTCTCTCTTAGCAGGGCTGTGAAAATGTCACTAACACTATTTTAGAAACCGCTGATAAAAATATTCCTAGCAAAATTATTCAAGTAAGAACTCAAGACCCTCCCTGGATGACCAGCAATATAAAGCGAATTATTCGTAAACGTAAACGTCTTCACAATAGAGCAAAAAAAAACGTAACACGCCTGAATCATGGCAAAAATTCAGACAAATCCGTAACAATTGCATCAACCAGGTTAGGAATGCAAAACAAGTACTATTTGAAAAACAAAAAAGTATTCTGGATTCAGAAAACATTACCGTTAAAAACTGGTGGAAAACTTTGCGTAATCTTTCCGGCTTACCATCAAAATCATCCACTTACCCCCCCCACTTTTAATAAATAATGAATATATTGAAGATAACACTGACAAGGCTGAAGCCTTTAACATGTACTTTAGCCAACAGGCTGAAGTCGACGATTCGAATGTTACCATCCCCATTACTGCTTCAGCCCATGACACTCCAAATCTGCAACAAATACATATAACCGATGACGAAGTCTATGATCACCTCCTTCTCCTTGATGTCTCAAAATCCATAGGTCCCGACAGAATAAGCCCAAGGTTTCTTAAATATGCAGCTCGCGAACTAAGCTATCCTCTGGCTCTGCTATTCAACAAGTC
>MJUU01071468.1:34110-47880 GCA_002080025.1 Modiolus philippinarum
TCACAGCCTATTATATGGGACCATATCAACCAATCGATAGAGTTAGCACTTAATACTGGTATAGACAAAGTTGTCATAATGGGAGATTTTAATGAAAATCAACTCAACATGAGATCAAACAATCTGAAGAACATTATCTTACAAAACGGTCTCCATCAAGCTATTTCCGATCCCACGTTTTATTGTGAAACCTCTTCATCGTTATTAGACCCCCTTATTGTTAACAACAAAGATATTCTTGCTTACCACGAAGTAGGGGAGAATATACTTGATGCTAACATACGTTACCATTGTCCAGTTTCTGGAATAATTAATATACAGAAACCCCCGAGTGACAAATTTTATCGTAAAATTTGGGACTTCAACCATGCAAATTATGCCCACTACTGTGAGGATCTTGGTAATATTGACTGGAATGAACTTATTACTGAAGTCTCTCTTAGCAGGGCTGTGGAAAATGTCACTAACACTATTTTAGAAACCGCTGATAAAAATATTCCTAGCAAAATTATTCAAGTAAGAACTCAAGACCCTCCCTGGATGACCAGCAATAAACGTAACGTAAACGTCTTCACAATAGAGCAAAAAAACGTAACACGCCTGAATCATGGCAAAAATTCAGACAAATCCGTAACGATTGCATCAACCAGGTTAGGAATGCAAAACAAGTACTATTTGAAAAACAAAAAAGTATTCTGGATTCAGATAACATTACCGTTAAAAACTGGTGGAAAACTTTGCGTAATCTTTCCGGCTTACCATCAAAGTCATCCACTTACCCCCCACTTTTTAATAAATAATGAATATATTGAAGATAACACTGACAAGGCTGAAGCCTTTAACATGTACTTTAGCCAACAGGCTGAAGTCGAGGATTCGAATGTTACCATCCCCATTACTGCTTCTGATCAGCCCATGACACTCCAAATCTGCAACAAATACATTTAACCGATGACGAAGTCTATGATCACCGACAGAATAAGCCCAAGGTTTCTTAAATATGCAGCTCGCGAACTAAGCTATCCTCTGGCTCTGCTATTCAACAAGTCCTTACAAGAGTGTACATACCCAGCCGATTGGAAAATTGCTAATGTAATCCCAGTATTCAAAAGTGGAGATCGTGAGTTAATATCGAATTAAAGACCCATTTCTCTTTTGTCAATTATAGGTAAAACAATGGAAAAATGTATATTTAAACATTTTTTTCAATTTTCTTTCTAGGAACAATATTATAACAAGTTCTCAATCTGGTTTCATGCCAGGTGACTCAACTGTGAACCAGTTATTAAGCCTAACCAATGATATTGGTTTTGCTCTTGACTCGGGCAAAGAAGTCAGAGTAATCTTTTGTGATATAAGTCGAGCATTTGATCGCTTCTGGCATGAGGAACTCCTCTTCAAACTTGAGCAAATTGGTATTACCGGTGACCTTTTAAATTGGTGCAGGAGTAACCTCTTAGATAGGAAACAAAAAGTAGTGATTAGTGGCCAAACTTCTAACCTCATTAATATGAAGGCCGGTGTGCCTCAAGGATCTATATTAGGTCCTATCCTCTTTTTAGTCTTTATAAATGATATCGTATCCGATATTGCTTGTAACATAAAACTCTTTGCAGATGATACTTCACTATATATTGTGGTTTAGGACGAGTACGCTGCTGCGGAAGCCCTTAATTCTGACATTGAAAAAGTCCACCAATGGTCAGAAAAATGGCTTGTTACTTTTAATCCTCGAAAAACGGAATTATGACAATATCTAAAAAATATCTTAAGCCCCATCACCCCCCTATATACATGAACGGAAATATTATAAATAAATTGAAAAGCATAAACATTAAGGATTGATTTTTCAGGAAGATGGTAGTTGGAATCACCACATTGAGTATATAATTGATAAGGCAACTCCACGTCTTAACCTTTTACGCAGCTTAAAATTTAAGCTTAACAGACAGCACCTGCAATCTTTTTATTTCAGTTTTATAAGGCCAGTTCTGGAATATGGTGATACCATATGGGACAATATTCCAAACTTCCTTAAAAACAAATTAGAAAATATCCAAATTGAGGCTGCTAGAATTATTACTGGTGCCACTAAACTTTGTTCTTTGGATAGTTTGTACAAAGACACTGGTTGGGATTCCCTAAACGAGCGCCGAAGAAAGCATAAACTTATAAAATTCCATGAGATGTTTCATCGTCACACTCCGTTATACCTGAACGACCTCGTTCCTCAACAACTTTATAACCTGCACAATTATAACACAAGACGATCGGACAACGTACAAAATATTAATTGTCGAACGTCATTTTATAAGAATTCTTTTCTCCCATCAGTAATCGAAGAGTGGAATTCTCTTCCCGAAGAAGTAAGAGATAATTCTTCAAAAAATTCATTTAAATACTACTTGAATCGTACCACTTGTTTAAAAAAAATATAGTTAATTCTAAATTGTGTGCCTGTTGTCAGATTGAGAGCTCAAAACATTTTTTACTTGAATGCACTAGCTATGCTGATGTCCGTGAGAGAACAATTGGTACCCTGCAAATATCTAACGTTAATACATTACTGTACGAAAATGATGATTTGAGTTGTAACGTGAACTCAAATATTTTTGAAGCCGTTCAAACTTTCATATTAGATTCCGGGCGATTTGGTTTTTAATCTTGGTAGGTCTGATACTAGATGTTTGAATGTTGACCGTTGTTTTTTTAATTATTGACATTTAATTCGTGATTTTTATGCGCAGGTTTTTCAGTGCGTTGTGGTGTACAATAATAAAATTAAAACAAATATTTATGATTACTAGTATATTTCAATGTTTTCGTTACAGTGTTGTCTATTACTATTATTTGTTTACGTGGAGAGAGATTAATATAAGGCTCTGCCTTGTTTCTCAATCCACCAATCATCTGTACTGTGTCTGTTTGTTACATGTTCCTTTTACTTGAAATAAATATTGTTTAAATTAAAAGATAAGCGAGAAAAAATTTTCTGAAAATTATTATTGTGTCACAAGTAGGTAAACAGATATTCAGATAGGTTTCTTGATCATCTATAATTAAGTAACTTCGAAGTTACGTAAGCGCTAAAAGAATTACAAACGAAAGATCTGTATCAAAATACTAACGAAAGCAAATGACAAAATTATTACCTTGAATTCAAAGCCTTTTATACCCTGAGTGAAGCTATTTACAAATAAGCACACATGATTCGTTTTATTTTGTATTTTGTCAAAATAAAAAAGTAGATTTAATTCATTGTTTTATTGCATTTCTAATTTTTAACTTAAATCATTAGCATATGTTACCACTAATGTTTCATATCAATTCACGCATGATATTAGACATGAAAGAAATTCAAATGAAAATTTTGAAACGGGCAAAAACACAACTTGCGCAGCTTAAAACTTCTCCGAAGCAACAAATAAGTTTCAGTTCATTTCAAAATTTAAGGTATGTTATGTCTTAATTTTTGTCTGTGACAAAATATCTGATACAGTCATCATCAAGAATGTAAACTGTCATTAGCAGTTAATGATTTAGCAATTTATTTGTTTATTATTTTATTTTATTTTTTATGATATGAAAACGAAAGGAAATGGGGGTAAATTTCAAGGAGACAACATCCCATATCCAGGTTAAAACGACCCAAAACAAAGCATCTAGGCGTCACCGTACGGTCTTCAACTCTTCAACACAGTGAGGAACCTCACACCATATAGCAAGCCCTAAGTGGACACAAAAAGGTAAAAAAGTGAAAAAATCAATTGAGACAAACCACATCCAATAACCCATATATCAAGAAACTTAAATTTTATTTTATAAGAAGACAAGGACAAGCCAATGACCAACATATTCCTGACTTATGACAGGCGCAAAAATTACGGTGGGGTTAATATGTTTATATTTTAGGATATACATTTAAGGTCTATATCATCCGAAGTTCACTCCATGCATTATCCTTTTATTATTGTCATTATTATATCTACTATTTATAATGATAAGTTTTCATTATGGTTGAAAATAATTTTCCTTTTTAGATACTATCGGTCATTCGTTCTCTGTCAGTTTTTACCATGTATTTCGGTTATGGATTTCAAAATGCTTTGATTTCATCTTCACTGAAAAGACACCATGATTTGTGTAAATGCGCATCTGCAGGAACTAAATTTACAGTAACTTTGGTAATTTGTTATTTATTACCCCTGGGCCGATGCCAGTGCTGGTGGACTGTTAATCCCCGAGGTTATTCACCAACCCAGTAGCCAGTACTTCAGTGCTGGCCCCAAAACTGATTTTATTTTAAAACTTGCAATAACATAATTAAGAAAATTTTGTTAAAACCCTAGTAATATATCTTTCTTGCATAGCTTTGTCCTTATCCGATTTCGGATGTTTTTTTTTAGATACTACTGGTAATATGTTCTCTGTCAGTTTTTATATGTATTTCTGTTTATGAATTTCCAAATATTTTGATTTGATCTGCACTGAAGAAACATGAGTTGTCGAATTGCTATTATGAAGAAACTAAATTATATAGATGATATTTTATCACTAAACAACCCCATCTTTGCTGATTTTCTTCAATTTATTTATCCAAAAATCCTTGAAATTATAATTAAGGATACTATAGATACTTCCACATTGGCTTCGTTCCTTGATATTCATCTTACAACAGAGGTACATTACAAACTAGGCTGTATTACAAACGCGATGACTTTTTTTTCCAAGAGTCAACTTCCCTTTTCTTTGAAGCAACATTCTAAAAGCACCAGCATATGGAGTTTACATCTCACAACTCATTCGCTACTCAAGGGCATGTGGTAGTTCCTTGATAGAGCTCATTTGCTTACAAATATACTACTTAAGCACGGGTACGTTATCAAAAAACTTAAACTCATCACTACAGAAGACATCACAATCTTGTGGATCGCTATGGAATATCTGTTCCCAAGGTGACAACAAATCTTTCCCTCTACAACTAAAGTTTGTTTATCATCTACGGGATTTGACTTTTCTGCCATAGTTGACATGTTCAACACTACGGGTGTCTTTTAAGAAGCAGGAGAAGATTACTTTACCGGTCGCCTGATCTCACCCATGGTTTTTATTGGGTCCGTGTTGTTAATCTGCATGTATGTATTCATTTTTCTTTTTTGTCTCGTACTCAAGAGGTGTCATTGTTTCTTAGTGTTTCCGATGTTGCCATTGTCCATGGATTGTTCGTTCTTTTGACTGACTGTTCGGTTCCCACTTACTTTACTGTAACTTCGGTATTTTGACATTTGTTATATTTGATCACCATCATCATTATCATTATTATTATTTGTAACATTCNTACGTAAAATCATAATTTCCCACAGTGTCTTTTAAAGACATTAGTTACTGTTTCTTTCGTTGTTTTGATGTGTTTTTATTTTTAGTTTTTTATTACTTGATTGTTTGTCTGCTTTTTTATTTGTTATTGTTTGCAATTTAGTATAGTTAATGAATGTCAGGCGACTGACTACCATACTTGTACATGTACTATACCACTACGTATGATCAGGAGTGTCTTTACCAGTCAGACTTGTCAGACATGAAAATTTTATGTCGCGTGCTATTGAAATATACTGTTTTATTAAAATTCTAATCACTTAAAAATACTTAGGCTTTATTCCGTGTATAGCACTCGGTAGATGTCCTTGGTACTGGATTTGGCTTCCTATTTTGATATTTTTGGAAATGGAACAACGGCTAAAGAATACCGAAGGAACAAAGGGGTGAAATTCACAAAAATCGAAGTCCAAAGACTTCGCAAAAACGAGAACACAGAAAACAATGACGTTAGACACAAAAACAATGACGTTAGATAGATACAAAGCACAGAACCAGAAATTACAACATTCAGAACAAAGGCACTCACAGTGTGAACTCCATTGAAACTGAGAGTGACATCTGGTTCTCCGGAAGGGTAAGCATATCCTGCTCTGTTAACAGCAGCCGTCACACTGTGAGTGATTCAATCCGGGAAAATGTCAAAGTCGGTAGTCATATCCGGGAAGACGTGAATCTAGCTAAAAATGTCCACCTTCATTTAGGATACTGACACGTCATATCTTTCAATGGATGTTTCGTTCTGGACTACTTTCAGATAATGGCTTTCCATATTATTTGACTTTAATGCTGCTGATGAAAGGTTACTCCTTGAAACACGTGTACAGCATTACGAAATTTACTGTTTTTTCTGCAAGTTTTTTTTTGTATCTTAAATGTGATTTCCATAAAAGAGATCTTGAAAAGCCATATCAGTATGAAAATCCGAGAATAATTTGATGGCAGAAATTTCGTACAGCATAAGACTAATCGGGTCGAACTGACAAGCGTCTTGTGCAATGTATTCATCATTCTCATTCGAGAATTGAATGTCAAAAAGAGCATAGCCAGTTACAATCAAATAAAGGAGACGCTGATCTGCTTGATACTTCATTGTCAGAAGAAGTAAAAAATATAGGGAATGACCTACTACTTGGTCTATAAACTGCTATATTAAGTTACATGTAAGGAGAAGTCTCCTAACTACATGTACAAATAAAATGTTAACAAAAACACGTACCTGCAAGATCAAGTAAACTTTGAATAAGTGTCATCTTAATTCCAGATTAAGTGAACCATTAACAGGCATATTTTCTATAGTGTAAATCCAGTAATATGTTATTCTAATACGACTCTCTTCTTTGGCTTTGGAAACAAAGCTATGTTCTAATTCAAAAAATATTTTTAGCACATGCGTATATCTTTTACAAAAGAACATTCGTAATGTACAGTTTCACATTTTTTTCACTCCATATTCATGTGTAAATAAAGTTTTAAATAATGAATTACCCAAAAGTTGCATCAAATAATTACAATAGTAGAAATCTACAACAGTTACTGAATTTAAGACTCAGTTGAAATTGGCATAACCGTAACCTAGCAACGAATGTGTTGTTGTTATGAAATCTTATCTATTTTGCATATCATCGACATGCTCTACAATTTAGATACAAACATTTTTAATTTTTAACGTTAATAGAATTATTAATATGAGTTTTACTCCTTTTCTGTTCTTTTTTTTTTTGGCTTCAAATATAACATAACTAAGCAGTCATATAAATCAGAAATACAACCAAGTCACATTTATACACGCTTCGAATTTAAAATATTCGTATTTTATATTTTTACAATATATTATTTGTACTAATTCATAATCTTATGAGCAACTTGTATTAATAAGATAACGAATATAGATTTCTCTATGTCCATTTATGTGTGTTTGTATGCAGTTTTCAGACAAATTCTATTTCTAGTGTCAAACACAATATTGCCTTCTAAGATCCGCTTCGTATGTCCAAAACGCTTGTTAAATATATTAGAATCGAAATAGATTATTGCAATTGAGCTCTATGCGAATTAGAACATGGTCAGACCTTATATTTGTCTTCATTTCATACCTCGCTATCGCTCGGTAAAAAATATTGACAAATATAAGGTCTGCCCATGTTCTAATTCGCATAGAGCCCGCTTGCAATAATCTATTGCTTAATTAGACAACTGTCTCTGTGATCACTATCTTGAAAAAAATATATGACAAAGCGTAGTTTAGAAAGATGGGTCAAAGAGTGATCGCCGCTAAACTGTCGGCTTTCTAATGGAACCTACTTAAAGCAAAAATTTCCCGAAGGGTTCGGTGAAGAGCCGTACATGTAATGTATTTCAATAGATAAGGTGTCTTGTCAATATCCCTATTAAGTAAAGAGTGCAAGTAATGTCCCAGCTTTTCGGGAATTTTAATCAGTTTCTGGCATTTTAACAACATTTCCGTAAAAAACGACGATTTCAAGTAGTAATGTAACGCCATATTTAGATATCAAATACTTATATCTGTTATAAAACTTCTTAAATATATTCAACAACTTATGAAATTTGTAACCCTACTGTAAAATTTTGGCTGTGATAGTAAGGTTACGTTCATTAAAATCGTTAAGAGAAGAACAATCGTACTAGTTGTGAAATGTACATCCCTTATGATGGAGGTAGAGAAATGTCACCGTCAAGAAAACGAAAACTGGTAATTGTGTAATCAAGGACATAAGTTTTCGAAATGCGTATATAACAGTTAACTTCGGTATTTTGTTAATTTTTATCATAGATTTTGATTTTTACTCTACTAGAGTCAATAATGACACTATAACCGGGTGTCATAGGGCATCAATAAATACACTGGCAAGGGTTTGTAGGTTTATTGTAACAATAAGTTAAGCACATGTAAATAGTACATCTGCCTAACATGGATCTAGAAAAAGGCAGTATTTTGAATCATTGATATTTTATGAAAGGATATAGCCTTATTCAATTTCAATTCCTGTAAATGATGTCAAATGGATGTGTTATTTTCTTGTTAGTGATAGGCTCCTTTATGTGTAGTCTTTATATCGAAAGAACGCTCTTACACACGATATTAACTGAGATACATATTCAATGTTACTAATAAGGCTGGAGAAATTAGAAATTAACGAACGGAAGCCATTACGTTTGTCATAATTATAGACTTTTTTAGCAATTATACTAGCTGTAAATCGATATGCCAGGGAACAGTTTTAGCTTCTTCAAAACATCTTTTTTTTCATTTAGGCAATGATAGAGTAAAAAGGGTTAGCTCAGTGTTAGGAAAACCTAGTGATTTTGAATGCATTGGCAACATTTTGGCTGTAGACAACTTAGAATACAAAAAATAACGAAGTTGCATAAAAACAGTAAATTTCGTTATGCTGTACACGTGTTTCAAGGAGTGAACTCTCTTAGAAGTTGTACTTGGTGTGTATCGATGAACTATCTTCATTGTGACAAATCTAATAATTAAAATGTGTTTATATCTTTATATCACTATGCCTAGGACTTAATGTGTTACCAGTACTTTGAATCCGTACGGGAATGGTGTTGTACAGTTACGTTTTAGACAATTATCGGTTTTTATCTCTTTATTTTCACAATGTAACGGTAATGAGCAATGATAGGGAAGCATTCAAATTCGAAGTTACAGTCTTTCCTCTATTAAGTAGTTTTAAGACCAAAACGCGAGACATGAGGTATGAGTCTAGCAAAAAGAGCATTTACTGAGCATATTACCTTTATTTTTTTTCACGAGTACTTAATTTCCGCATTACTCGAAGATATACTGATTTTGCAGTTTTGTTAATTCTGAATTGCAAATAACAAAATACCAACCTTACTGTAAATTAAATTTTCTTAAAATGGCCACTTCGACGACTTGTACCTATTCAGTGCATGAAAACTATAAGCATGTTGGATACCATATTTAAAAACTGTTAGAGAGAAAGTAAATAATATGATCTGAATAGAAAGCTGAATAGAAAGCCAGAACGGACAGAATCTTTGCATGAGGAAGGTATCTGTACTTCTTAATTTTCGACAAAATTTACACAGGAAAAAATATTTGAAATTAATACATATAAGGCTTTATGCAGAAAATGATAAGAGTTAATAAATACTTCAGTGCACGAAAAAAGAAATGAAAAAAAAAAATAGCAAGGAAATGTGAAATTGTGAAAATATGAGATGTAGTCATGGAATCATTTTTATTAGCATTTTATCTTAGCAGATTTCTTTTTAGACAGGACGAGATGTGAATTGCTGAGCATGCTTTACAAACATATCTAGAGGATGGAGTAATGGTAAAAGCCGTCGAATGTAAAACAAGGAAAGAAATCGATCGTTGAAACGGAACTGGAGTTTGTCGGAGTGACGCTTGCAACTTACATATAAATCAAAAGATTTAATGTTAAATGACAGTAAGTGGCGCCAATTGTTTTACACAATGAAACGAAAAGTAATAAAATTGATCATGGCTATTGCAATTTCTATCATTTTATCAACCCTAAGGATGTCTACATTTACATGTAAGAAAACGATACCATTAAAAGTTGGATCACAATTAAGAAGAAACGACAGAGGTTTGATTTTTAGTCCAAAAAGAATATTTGTTTGTGAAAAATACCTGAGCCAAACATGTACAATTGCTAAACCGATTGCAAACATTATATTTACTGATAGTAGTCTAATAGAGTATAAAGGGCAAAACTCTACTAGAGAAGACATTCTCGTTGTCGTTTGTGGTTGCAGTCAAGCTACATCATTTAAAGGGGTTATCTTATACGTCGATAATGGAAGAGGAAAATTACATCTGCCACGTGTTACTGAAAAGAAAGTTATATATGCTGGTGTTAAGTCGCCATCATCAACTCACCTGATTTTGGCTCAAGTTGATTTATTTTTCGGGGCTGTAATATCTAACATGTATCCATTCCTTCTTTCAACCAATAATTCCTTCGCAAGATTCACAGGAACGAAATCGCGTTCTTTCCTGGCGTATCTTTCAAAACACTGCACTCCACAAGGTGACTTCATATTTAACACGTTTGTCCAGTTATCAAGGCAAAATGGTTACCCGCTTCCAAAAGCTATCGGCTATTGTTTTGGATCATATCCCGAATTAGTGGATAAAAATCCTAGGTTAGAAGAGACGGAAGATATTATCAAAGTTCTTAGTAAATACCAATTTACAGTATTAGTTGACAGTGATGACGTAGAAGGATATGTCACAGAGGACATCATTAATGTGTTTATGGCTGGGTCCATTCCAATATATTATGGAACAAAACATCTATTCAGAATATTCAATAGTGACTCATTTATATTTTTAGACATTGAAAATCTTAATAAAATGTTTGAAAAAATCGCATACTTACATGAAAATAAGCATGCGTATGATAAAATGGTCCTGACTCCAATATTAGCAGAGGGTCAAACCACACTGAAACAATACTTTTCACTAAGAGATGATATTTGTGCCGGATTTTTGAAATCATATTTGCTTCACGGTTTATCTATGGGGCGTTCTCAATTTCTACAGCAAAACACTACTGATACAGCCAAACTGAACCATGCTGAAATAATGTGGATGCAAAGAACCTTATTGACCCGTTCTTACATTCCATTTTACATTTATAACGATACAGATTTCCTGGTTAAGAATTGGTCGTTACCCGAATGTATGGATCCTACAGATACAACAGATTTTACGCTGTTGGAATTGTTTAAAAAGCATCAATGGCGCACACAAAATCCGTTAGACGCAAACATTTTTATCATACCAATATTATTGAGTGCATCTTACAAATGTGACACTTCGGGACACAGACATCGTCTTAAAAAGGCTTTGAAGATGATAAAAAAAGATGAATATTTTAAACGTCATAGAGGCAGAGACCATATTATATTAACTCATACATGGAGAGCAAGTGTTTGGCTTCAAGAAAGCAGCGGAATGTCAAGGAAGTGGTGGGGTAATATTGCCGAAACAATTGCATGTAGGTACGAATATTACGGAATGTCATATTGGGAAAATTCGTTGTCATTTGAAAAGGAAAGACGTGTACCATTAAAAATGTTTAAAAAGTTATGGGAACCGACAAAACGTACCATTGTAGTACCATATGATACTCCTGTGGACATGCCGTTAATCTATCCCAATTATAACTCGTGGAGTAATAGGTCGATATTTATTTGGTATCATACTCGTACCGAAAAGTCAAACTTTAACGCTACCTATTTAAGGCATTTTCCGTTAAACCGAACCGATATCTTTATTGGTGATATTGGTTTGAACATTCCACATAACACTTGGATCTCAGGCTGGTCAAAGAGTAAATTTTGCCTTGTGATACGTGGTGATACGCCTTCTTCACATGCATTCTATAATGCATTAATGTCCGGATGTATACCAGTTTTAATTTCTGATCCGTTTGATCTTGTTGCGGTACCTTTTAAAGATATTATACATTTGGAATCGATATGTATACGTTTTCAAGAAAATGTATTCCTCAAAACCCCCCAAAAATTAGTGGAACATCTAAAGAATTTGCCAGCAAACTTTATTAAAGATATGCTTACAAATATACGATTAATGCAACCAATTTTATTGATGCGCCATCCTGCATCAGTTGTGCTAGAACTAATTTTGAAGGAAGCGAAAGCAATTATTGAAAATATTTTTAATAAACAAAGCTAATTTTTATTCACCTTCTGTTGTATAGGATATAGGCCTGAAATTACGCAAACTTTTAATAAGCATGGCTAATTCAAACTCCTCTCTCTCTCGTCGATGGAAGCCTTGTCGTATGGTTGAAATGTCTGAAACGGTGCAAACATCCCAAAGGTCAAGGTTAAATACACTAGTACAATTAAAGAAACAGTATGATACAAGATTCTGCAAGCATTGTCTATAAAAATCACGAACTAAAGATTAAAGTGCATATTTAAAACGTTTCATGGCAACATTTTACACCTATTGGTTACTACTTATTTTTATCTATTTTTAGTATTTTCACATTCGCAATTTTCGTGTTATGATTCGGACGGGTATTTTATTCAACAATTCTGAAACTAACATTGACTTACAGACCTAAATGTTCGTATCAAGATTTTAATATAAAATCCTAATATAACAATTAACCAATCTGAAAAAAAAACTCTTAATATCTTTTTAAAAAATGCCATCATAATATTTGTATATAAATTGCCAGCACTTTTTCGTTTACTCAAAATATCTCTTGGCGATATTCATCGAGAGTGCTTGGTCAATTGCACTCATAACGCAGAACTTAAAAAAGACAACGTTTAAAAGTTACCATTGAGTTTGAAAGCTGTCGATAATATCTTTATTATATTTTGAGTACACTACACATTTAAAATATGTCACTAAATGTCAGAACTGGTTCGGATGAGGGACAGCAATACAAGTGTTGTTCCATTGCTTGGTTTTACCATATATTTGTAGAAACTTTGTCTCATTTGTATTTACTCAGTATTCTTTAATTATTTATCCAGATATGCGATAAATAAGTATATATTATCTTGATTTTGACATCTGTATATCGTAAAAACTGTGTCAAAAACTGAAATGAGTAAACTAGTAAATAAGAAAAAAAAATTGTGATCTCAGTTTTTACTTGTTGCATGTTACTTTGACTCCAAATTCCACCCTAAAGGTAATGCTATTTAAAAAGTAAATGTGTTAAAAGGGGTAGAAACTATATTGTTAAACAAGCATCTATTACGGCAAATAATGTCGCCCTGCACATATTGTTGCCGGCAATTATCTGCTCCATGCATTGAAAAGTAGTATAACAAATAAGCATAGCCATTACATAATATAAAACACTTATAAGCAAATAACACATGTTCTTATCGTTATCTATGTTTGTCTTTTGTCATTTTATTGTTTTTCTTGTGCAGTTCCCTGGTTGATTGTGACATGTGATTGTAATGTTCGGCCATTGTAAGTGTTTCCTGTTATCTTCCCTTCATTAATTCTAGATATTATGTTGCACAAGCCAAGGCACCAAAAAAAGTTTAAATTAACACACAACCTTAAAAGCCAATCTTGTAAACAAAATACATAATGACAGATTGAAGCATACAAGAAATCAGATCCACTAGATATTTCCCACAAGACAAAAGGCAGCTACTTTTTATGAAAACTACAAGAAGACATCTTTCCCGACAAGTCAAAGACACATATACATGATACTAGAAACGCATTTTACTAAAGAAAAGGAAAAAAAATATTGAACAAGAATGGGGATTTCAATGTATATTTTAACATTGTTCTACACAAAGTGCTGGATTACTCTTCAACAATAATTTTCAATTTTCTATTTTGAACACCGT
>MJUU01071468.1:48242-58487 GCA_002080025.1 Modiolus philippinarum
TATCAGTAGGTATATTAAATGTAGTTAGTAATGTTGACATACAATATGGTTATAAAAGCGACCATTCTCTGATTACTTTACAAGTAGAGAAAGACCATTTAAAGAGGGGTAAAGGATTCTTCAAATTAAATACATCTCTTCTTTTAGATAAAACATATGTTAAAATGATAAAAACCCTTATTCAAGACAAAAAACACTCTACAGTGAACAAAATTTAAATCCATCCTTGAAATGGGAAGTAATTTAAAGTGATATAAGAGGTGAAACAATTAAATATTCATCAATTATTATGAAGTTAAATAAAAATAATATACAAAATATAGAAAAAGAATTAAATGAGTAGCAAAATAAAAGAGATATAATTAACAAGGAAGATCTTGAAAATAAGCAAAAAGTTTTGGAATGTGAACTTAAACAATACTTTGAAAAAAGGACAGAGGGGCAATGATAAGAGCAAAGGCCAAATGGTAAAAAGACGCAGAGAAAAATACAAAGTATTTTTTAATCTTGAAGAGAGAAATAATTTAAATAGATCTATCCAGAAATTGATAAATGATGAGCGGGAACTTATAACTAATTTTAAGGAAGTCTTATTGGAGGAAAGGAATTTTTATAAATCGCTTTATGCTTTGAATAATAAACATAACGATAATTTTGACGAAATAAATAGATTTTTCTTCCCTGATAATATTCAACTGCCAAAACTTAGTGATGAGGAAATAAATATATGGGAAGGGCATATAACTAAAGAAGAATGCACTTCAGCTATTTAGACTTTTAAAAATGGAAAGAGTTCAGGAACAGATGGCCTTCCTGCTGAGTTCTATAAAATATTTTGGAATAGATCTAATATTAGATTCTTATCAATATAATTATGATCAAAATGAAATGTCCGTATCACAAAAACAGAGCATAATAACTTTACTTCCAAAAGCAGAGAAAGATACAAAATATTTAAAGAACTGGCGACCCATATCTTTGTTAAATGTTGACTATAAATTAATGACAAAGTGTTAGGCATTCAGGCTTAAAAAAGTCCTTCCAAAAATTATTCACAGTGACCAAACAGGTTTTATGCAAGGAAGATATATTGGTGATAATATTCGAAACATTTTAGATATTATATAAATAGCCGAGGAGGAAAACTTGTCATGTATTATATTGTCTGTTCATTTTGAAAAAGCATTTGACACTCTGAGTTGGGCTTTTCTTCAAAAATGTTTAGATTATTTTAATTTTTGGCCATTATTTAAAAGATGGACGCAAACTTTGTCTTCAACATAACTAGCTGTGTGCTAAACACAGGATGGGCAACTGAATTTTTCCAAGTTGAGAGAGGGGTTCGCCAAGGATGTCCTATATCCCCCTATTTATTTTTGATAGCGGTAGAAATTCTTGGCATAGCTATTCGACAATCAGAGGGAATAAAGGGGTTTAAATACAAAGATAAAGAAACCAAATTGTCTCAATATGCTGCTGATACACAACTTATATTAGATGGGTCAGAGGTTTCATTAAAAAAATCTTTGGAGATATTGAATAATTATTCAAACATAAGTGGATTAAAAGTCAATCTAAATAAATCTGAATTGATACCATTAGGACACTCTAAAATGGAAACATAATTTCTCACCAGGCATAAAGATAACAACTGATAAGATAAAACTTCTGGGAAATACTATCCAAACAAATGGGAATGAAAATGAATTAATTGAAGAGAATTTTACTTTTAGAAAAAATAAAATTGAAGATATCATTAAGACCTGGCAAAAAAAGAGATTTAAAACTTTATGGTAAACTTATAATTGTCAAAAGTTTAATTATTTCACAATTAACATATCCATTGAGCATACTCCCTAATCCAGGTGAAAACTATTTGTTGGATATTGAAAAGAAAATATTGAATCTTATCTGGGATGATAAGCCAGCAAAGATTTATAGAATGTTTTATTTAAAGAAAAAATAGAGGGTGGACTTAATTTAACAGATGTACAGACTTATGCCAAATCTGTTAAATTTCAATGGATAAATAAATTATACAGTCAAGAATACCTTGCTTTTTTGGAAAGAATTGATCTTCCAACGCTGCCCATTATTACAAAATAACATTATATGGGAGTGTAACTTAAGCTCTCAAGATGCACAAAAGTTATGTATCAAGTCCAAATTTTGGAAAGACTTGATAATATGGTATGCATCTATAAATTTTGATTGCACTGATTGTGGTGTTCTTAAGTCAGATTATGTATGGTATAACTAAACCAAAATATCATTTACTAATATTATAAAAACCTTTTTGACAAAGGAATAAGAAAGGTTGCCGATTTTTTTTTTTTTTTTTTNCTGTTGCATATTTTGAATCTATTTCTTACATTTTAACTGTCAAAATCTACCATCCACTAACAAATTGTTAATTAAATTTGTTTCCGAAATTCATTATGGAATTTTTTCTACTTGAAAAGGCAATGTTCGGGACAAACTTTAATTTTCCTACTTGTGACGTCACAAATAAAATCGTAATGTCCGGTTCGTAAGCAGCGTTGGTTGGACAGTTTGAAGGAGATTAAGAGGACTTGAGGCATTTTCTACAATTAAAATAACATTTAAATCAAACAAAAGTAAGTTTTTATTGTATTTGTGGAAAGTTTTTTGTCAGCGAATTTGTTTATCAAAATCAAAATATTACGGAACCATTAGATAGTCGCCGCTCGCTTCGGATATAAAATGGGTGAAATTTCCATATTAGAATCGAAATAAATCATACCCGTCAAATACTGTATTGTCATTATAACATGGGCTTTCGTTGTTTTAGCATATTTTACCCCTCGCTAACGCTCGGGATACTANGTTAAATAAAATATATAGTACAACAAATGATACTAAACTTAGAAACTTCCAATTCAAACTTTTACATTATATTCTTTGATTCATTATTTATGGGATTGTTCTATTTCAAAACAATTTTGGAATCTGCTAAATACTTGGTTATCTGATATTTTAAGTATAGAAACTTTAGAATTAACCCTTGAGGTGACCATTCTGGGTATTTTACCAGATGAAATTTCATCCTTAAAAATTATTCCCTTTTTATTTCTATTGGCAAGAAATTATATTCACTGTTGCAAGTGGACCAATTGTCTACCACTTTTAAATATATTTAATCAAAAAATAAAACAAAGAGAGAAGATAGAGAAAATAAATGCCATGACTGAAAATAAAATATATTACACAATGAAAAGTGGGGTATTTTGCAGGACATCAAAAAACTTATTCATAAAGGATATAAATACAGCATTGTTGTTAAATCTTTACTTCTGGTTTTTGTTAGCAAAATTATTGATCATCTCCTAAATGCTTTACACCACAACTAAATTTAAACAATTTTTCATATTGGCAGTATTTGGCATTGCACAATATCATGCTCTTCTTTCATAATTGTTGATGTTGTTATACCAAATCTATTTAGAAGTATTTCAATTGAAATTTCATATGTAAGAAGGCTTGATATCATAGTCAACGGAAATTATGTCCTTAGCTAGCTGTCAGTAGCTGCGAGCATTTGTCCAGACAGTACCTGTGTGTATTGTCTTCATGTTTTATGTACTTCATTGTAAGGGTACTCGTCTTGATAAGTTGGACCTTTTTCTAGTTTGATTTTTACTGTGAGTCTTTTTGTGTATTTATTTTTAGCCACCCACCACACATAGGGGAGGATTTGGATCCAAGAAAACGAGTTTAACCCCACCGCAATTTTTGCGCCTGTCCCAAGTCAGGAATATGTTGGTCATTGGCTTGTCCTTGTCTTCTTATAAAATTTTAGTTTCTTGATATTTGGGTTATTGGATGTGGTCTGTTTCCATTGATGTATTCACTTTTTTACCTTTTTGGGGCCATTTAGGGCTTACTATATGGTGTGAGGTTCTTATTGTGTTGAAGACCATATGGTGACCCCTAGATGTTTTGTTTTTGGTCATTTTAACCTGGATATGGGATGTTGTCTCCTTGACATTTACCCCATTTCCTTTCTTTTTCATATCAATTTGAATGATGATCCTTAAGTTGTTCACCTAATTTTTTTTATATTAACTACATTTACTATAAAGTTTACTATTATATTACAGTGATGCATACCTACTTACATTGTATATTTTATTTCTTTATTCAGTATGTACAAATAATTGTCTTTTGTTTGTGTTGTCCTTGTGTATGTATGTAATGTGTTATATTTTATTTACATAAAAAAAAGGACACCCCTTCCCTAAATTCCCGGAGAAGCCTATACTTACTTTTAGGAGTGTAGGCCGAACGTTTATTTTTTAAATGTTGAAGTTTGATTTTTCTAGTAATTAAAGTTCATGTCACATAACTGCATTTAAAACTTACACTCTCTCTTGAATAAATCAGATCTTTTTGTACTAATTTAACCACAGAATGCGATACAAGAGGATAGTAATTGAAACTGGATAAAAATATATATAATTGATCTACCAAGTTTATCCATATGATTTCTATTCCTTTTAAGCTGTTGGGAAGCTTTTTTGGCAAACTTTGCATGAATGAGCTTTTAAATTTAGGCAAAAATCAAACGTTACTCCGAACAATTTTACTTCTTCATTGCACTTGATGATAAATTCCTATCAACATCGATATACCATAAAAGAGGTTTCACTCAACATTTCTTTTGAAATACCTATACCAAGTCAGGACTATTGCGGTTGACAGTTTTCCGGGTTGTTTCCACCTGATTTTTTTTTGTTTTTTTGTCTCACGCACTTCGGCTCTGTTCGGTGTTTTTGTTATTGCCCCATGATATATTTGATCGAAAGTCGTTTTGCCAATATAGATTGCTTGGAATTTATTTTGAAGAGCTCGCATTTGATTATCACTAACCTTTTAAAAAAGTGTTATTTAGAAGAGCTTTATAAAGTCAAATTTTTTAACACAGTTCCCCAGTTGGTTGAGGTGTAGACTTGCCGGAGAAATTTTCAAAGAAGCAAAGTAAGGACTATTGTAACCAAGTTCGTTCGAATGGGCTTAGTAGTTTTGGAGGAGACGATCTTTGAATATGTTTTCCCATGGGGTCCAATCTTCAAATAAGATTAGCGTCTATCTCGATTGAGAAATTTGTAAAAGTGGACAATCAAAGGACTATTGTGATTGGCTTTGTTGTTTCAAAAGATATCTTTGAATGCTTTCCTTTAGTGGCCAATGCTGGTAGCTATGTTGCGATAAATGCGGACTTGCCAGACGCATTTTTCAAATAGAACCAACGTAGGAATATTGCGAAAAAGATTAGTTCCAAATGGCCAAGTATTTTCAAAAGAGAGCAATTTTGAATGTGTTTTCACATAGGATCCAATTCCCGACTGATGCCTTTTTGTATGTAATGCGGAGCAAACAAGGACTATTACGACTACGTTTGGTCCAAATAGGCAGAGCAGAGAAAAATATCTTCGAATATGTTTCCCATAAGGTCAAATGTAAAACAAGGTTCCCCGCTGGCGGTGATCTTGAATAAGGTATGGACTCATCAAAGGAAAAACGCAAATAGACTATTGTGACCAATTATGGATCCAACTGACCTTGTTGTTTCAGGGGGGATCTTTGAATGCTCTCCCATATGGTCCAAGGTTAAACTATTTTTCCCGCTAGGGTCATCTTGGGTGTAATTGGGATCTGTCGGACACATCTTTCAATGGGCCAACTTAAGGAATATTGCGACAAGTTTGGTTAAAATTAGCTCTGTGATTTCTGAGGAACAAATCCTAAAATGAAATTAAGACCGACGATGGTCTCACATAAATGGCAAAAACTCCCTTTGGCTTTAGCGAGATGGGCTGAAAACCCTGAAATTACAAAAACGGGATAACAGCAAAAACCTACAATGACCAGGAACTACAATCACATGCCACAATTTACAAGCAAACTGCACCAGAAAAACAATAATGAAAACAAGAGACAAACATAAAAAAACATCAGAACTCAGGATAGCCGGACTTGGTCCCGGCGCTAGCAAAAGCCAGCGGTAGGGTTAAATACATTGCTATTTCAACATTCAATATGTAGGGAAAGGTGATTTGCAAGGTTTGCCTAGAGTTCCAATAAAGAACAACTTTTCAAATCAAGGAAATGGTTTTAACTTTTGACAGGAATACTACAACAATATACTCTAGGTTACATCAATCTTAAAGTGTATGGACTTTTTTTTACAGCATCAGATATTTCTTTAAATTAGAAGCGTTTTCATTCTATTGCAAAATATGTGCAGCTATATATGTATACGTCGTCCATGCACAGCATAACCTTTGTAAATGTATACTGAAATTTATTGAATCCCCGTGCTTTTCCCTTAGAATGAAAACATTTGTGATTAGGTACAACCGTCATTGTCCTACGCCTACTCGCGTTCCGATCGAACTATCAAGTTTGTGTTGTTTTTTAGGTTAAATTTACAAAAAAATCGGATATCTTATATATAAAGATAACAACATCTGGTCCGATTGGGTCAACAGCGGTCAAAAGACACGTCGTTAATCTGTTTGAAGAATTTCTTTTATCTTCATTGATAATTTTTATTGAATATATATTTTTTGTTATTTTTTTTTATTTTTTTGCTAGTATAGGAAAATAAAATTTAATTAAATGTTGAAAGAATTTGATAAGTGTCGAAGATAACTATTGGTTTATGCTACACCGTCATAGTGGTTATTTTGGCGAGGACTTATTATTCGCTTTATTAGCGTTTATTCTAATGTCGCGAATTTTCATACCGCAAAAAAATAAATTATATGACAATTTAAACAGTAAATGGAATCATAAATATTCCATTCGAAATAAAATGATAAAATATCACAAAATTTGAGATTCGCGAAAATAACAACTTACATGTAAAATCAATGTGTCATTGCCTAATCTTCTGGACAGGGTAAAATGGCTTGATGTTGTGACTTATAACAAAATACCAAATCTATCTAAGGAGAGAGTTATGCATGGGGGATACTCCTTAGTTTTAAACAAAATTGTTTAATTTTGATGTTGCAAAGTTGAAAATAAATAGGTTTTCGGACCAGTACTGAAGTACTTGCTACTGAGTTGGTGAGTAACCTCTAGGACTGATTAGTTGGTTTTTTTTCTATATAAATGACTGACAGTTTCTTTGAGAATAACAAAATACAGAAGTTACTGATGAAAAGATGAAAATCTGCAACTTTGTTTATGAATCTAAGCAATATTTAGTCTGTTTCCTTTCATATTTGATAACAATATGTTTGCTTTAACGCAGACGCCGATAAAGATATATACGTCAAAAATTATCAGTAGGGACGGATTTTTTTAATCGGTTCTAAGAAAATCGGATTTCATCATGTTCATATTCATCATAATTGTAAGTTGCTTTTTCATTCAGTCATCTTTATTCTACATTGCTTTTTCATTGATCAATCATGCTTTGCGCTGAAGGTCGCGTTTTTGATGTATCAGAATTAAAGATTTAAAGACTAAAGATTAATGAAATTGTAAAGTTTGGTTAAATTTGCTGAAGTAGTTTCAGAGGAAAAGATGAAAATGTGATAGGGTCCAATTTTAAATTAAGTTCCGTGCTGGCTGTCATTTTTTACATATATATATTTTTTTTAATCCAAATGGAATGAGCAATCTTTGTAAAACACATTCCATTTACCATTCTTGTAAAGTTTTGTTGAATTGCTTCAGTGGTTTCAGAGGAGAAGATCAAAATGCGATTTTCCCCATAGAATCCAAGGTTTAACCTTAATATCACGCTGGCGGCCATGTTTTTTTCGTCGAATCGGAACGAAATGTGCAATCTTTGTAAAGGACATTCCTGTTTGGTTGAATTTGCTTCAGTGGTTTCAGACGCGAAAAATGTAAAAAGTTAATGGATGCATGACGGACTACAGACGCGAAGTTATTAAAATAGCTCACACTGACCCTTTGAAGAAACATCTGCTATTGAAATGGCCATCTACTGAAACTAGTAATTTCTGTATTTAGTATAATCAACGAATTCCAAGCTAAGCCTGAATATATTAGTAGTGATAAGTAATACCAAACTAACTGTAACTTTGGTTTCTGCATACGGCCATTTCGACAAGTTCAGATAAAATCAAAACATTTGGAAGGCGAAAAGCTGAAAAATGTTTAAAGACTGAGAGAGAACAAATAATCAATATAATCTAAATGGAAAGCCATAATCAGCTAAGAACAGAAATTTCTTCATTAACACCGTCTGATAATGTTTGTCTGTGATTTATACATTATTTATATTTCCAATTCAAAATAATCTTGAAAAACATTTCCCGCCGGAACGTGACGTTCAGAATAACATTGTATATGAAGTCCACATTTTTGTTTGAAATCCCTTTGGGTTTCTACTCATCACAGTTCCGTTCGGTAATATTTTTACTACCCCCATATGCTATATATTTTCGCAAAACGTAATATAAACCCGGAAGTTTATGGAAATGTTATGAAAACATTGTGTCCAAAAAAAGAACAAATGGATCAGAATCAGAAATTCAGGTTTTGCAGTTGTAGAACATCTGCCTTATAATTTAATGATAAAACATTATGTTTATGTTTTGTATCTAATAAATATTTACATTTGTTACAAATGATAATTAATATTCATATTCTGATGATTTTAAAATGAACTTCCTGTCACAACTAGACAATTTGCATAAGGAAAAAAAAATAGTACACAGATGTATCACAGCTCAAAGTAAGAGACAACTTAATCTCCGAGGTATGTGATGTTTCCTTGCTAATTAGAAATCATCTGTTATAATTGATGAATTTTGTTGAAAACTGAGGAGTATTTCCCTCGTGCAAATTTTGTCCTTTGCTGATTTTGGCTTTCATTTAGATCATATTTCGTCATTTAATTATTCCCTATGTTTTTAGACATATTTGGGTTAATGGGTTTCCAAATGTATATCTCCGCTGTGGAGACGGAAGTTGTTAAAATTGTCATATTCAGAAATTAATTTACGGTAACTTCGGTATTTTAATATTTGTTACCCTTTGGTCGATGCCACTGCTGGCAGACTGTTAGTCCCCGAAGGCATTCACCAGTCCAGTAGTCAGTATTGTGGTGTCCACCCGAAAGCCGATTTATTTGAGAACTTGCAAAATCTAAATTTTTGTTTTTGTTTTTTTTTAAACTGAGGAGTATCTGCTTCATGCAAAACTTTGTACTTAGCTGATTTTGGCTTTCCATTTAAATCATATTTGGTTATTTGTTCTCTATCAGTTTTTTAACATCTTTGAGTTTACAGTCTTCCAAATGTTTCGATCTTATCTGCACTGAAGACACATAAGTTGTCGAAATGGACATGTGCAGAAACTAAAATTACGGTAACTTCGGTATTTTGATATTTAACTCACCCTGATACAGAAAGGATCACGCTACGTCCTTTATAAAGGGATAGACAGGTACCAAAGATACTACGTTGTCTTCTCTCATTGAGATCGTATAATGTACATGCAACTATTCTCTATCAGCTGTTTTACATCTTTATCTAGATTTTCATCTGCAGAAAATAACTGTTCCATTTTGATATATTTGTCAGAGCTGTGCTTTTGTCTATTTGTTCTCTAAGTGATATATAGCATGCATTAACTTATATATTGGTAAGGAATTTAAGTCCATCACCAATTGCAGAAAAATGTATTAGCAAACAAATATTAAGGTAGTAGACCTAGGTTAAGGGAGATAACTCTTTAAATCAGTAAGACGTTTGAAATAGTTAGTTTCATCAATGCTTTTTAAGCATTGACGTGAAAAAGAATAAAAAATCATCTATGTTACTCAGAGGCTTAGAATCTGTTTATGAAAATGATTTCAACAAACTCACTTGTGATTTTTAAGAGTTATGTCCCTTAACCTAGGTCTACTACCTTAAAAAGAATTTCTGAAAGCAATTCTTTTAGTGTCGTTTGTATTTTTTATCGAAAAGACTTGATCTGAACTGAAGATACACAAGTTGTCGAAATTGTCAGGCACCTGTATGTGGAAACTAAATATATAGTAATTTCGGTGTTAAATATTTTACGAAAGGATATGGAGTTAATGAATATGAGACCATACCACATATGTTAACTCCAACTGCAATTATTTTAATGAGCTGTATGGCCATTTCGGAAATTAATTCCTCATCAGCAGCACTAGTAAGTTATTTTCATTAGGACTCGGTCACTGCCTCCGTTGGTGGACTGTAAGTCCCTTGA